>JABBWB010000619.1:0-17783 GCA_016628085.1 Suillus occidentalis
TATCGACATCGTGCATCTCGACATCGTGCTGCCTCTCGCGATCCTGCCTTTCGCGTTCCTGCCTCTCGCGCTCTTGCCTTTCGCGCTCTTGCCTTTCGCGCTCTTGCCTTTCGCGCTCTTGCCTTTCGCGCTCTTGCCTTTCGCGATCCTGCCTTTCGCGATCCTGCCTCTCGCGTTCCTGCCTCTCGCGTTCTTGCCTTTCGCGCTCCTGCCTTTCGCGCTCCTGCCTTTCGCGCTCTTGCCTCTCGCGCTCTTGCCTCTCGTGCTCCAGCTTCTCGGCGAGCTTAATCCTATCCTGCTGTTCCTTTTCCTGCATTTCTTTCGCAAGTCTCCCTTTCGTTATCTTCTGGATACGAAGAAGGCCTTGCTCCGCTTCTTGCGGAGGTGCCTGTTTGCGTGAGAGTACCACGTTAGTGTTTGAATGAATCGTAAGCAAAGATAATTCCACCTGTGCGTTAGAGACAGCGACTGGCTCCAAAAGCTGGGTTTCTGAGGTCAAACAAAACCACCTAGCTCTCTCGCGGGCAGGGTTGGCAACGCCTAGCGTCTGTCCAAAGACGTTGTGCTCGATTGTGTTTATTGCAAAGAGTCCACACGACGCGTGATCCTTTTGGTTGCCGTGGGGCAGGCTGGGTCCGCGGTTGTCAAATTCTCCACCAAAGCGTCTAGAAAACCACCATTGAAGTTTTTCAATAAGGCTTTCCAGTGCTCGCTTGTTTGAATTGAGTCGCTGGTTTAAATTAAGAGAATCCCCTGGGATCAAGTTAAAGCGTGCATTGAAAGAGACAAAAGGCACTCACCCCATCTGAAACATTTTAGACGAAAGTCGATTTCAAATGCGACATAATGATTGTTTGTATACATAGGTGCATAGAGACGCCTAACACGCGACCCAATGCTCTGTTCAATTTCCTGAAGTTGATGGTGCGGCTGATCGTGATATTTGATATCTTTTGCGCCAACGATTGCATCGCCGAAGCGGGTATCAACGATGATAGTGTCCTGTTGCGTCGTAGACAGCTGTGAGACAAGATAAGCCGTCATCATATCTATAAGAGTATCTGACAACCACTCCTCATCGGATAGAAACCGAATGAGGTGTTTGGTGGTCCTACCAACGCCTGCTGCTGGGCCGTCTAGCAACTTGTTCCACGGCAGAGTTGTCAGCAGCCGCTCTGCTTTGCGGAAGATCTGTATATCATGACCTTCTGCCCGTTTCGTCGTTATCCAACCCCTTCCTTCCGTCCACGCCGTCCTATAATTGTGCACAGAGTGCAACGCCCTCCATAACTCAATCGCCCAGAGAGGTAGCCGAATGTCGGTGGTGCGAGGATCAAGCATCGAGAACTTCCCATCCAACAGCGCTTGAACAAAATTCTTGCGAAGCTCTTCAACATATGGCTCAGGAGGTATTTCTGATCGAATAAATATCCTGCCTTCAGGAGCACTTTCCTTAAACGTGATCTTCTCTGAAAATGGCCATTTTGCGATTCCGGGGAGGCGAAAATCGATTAAGGTTGACACTGGGATATCGTCAGACGGCAGAACAGCCTTCAAAATATTTTCCGGCACGGTAGTGACTGCAACGCAGAGTTGGTGCAGGTCATGCGGAAGTGGCGTGCCGTCCGGGAATCGCGCGCCTTGTTTGACCCATCTGTTCGCGGAATTGAGGATGGAAAGCGCTTTGATGTTATACGAACATCGGAGGAGGGATGCTGGAGATGCTTGGGATAGGGTGGTGTCGTCCTCAACGTCGTCCTCGCTGTCGGTTAGTTCCAATACATCTGAGTCTTAACAAGTCAAACCTTAAACTTCCAGTGCAGGCTGCGGACTTACCAGGAAGGGGGGGTCTAAGTGCCTCGCGCCTGACCGACATTACCTGCAAGCGTTTGCGAGGTAAGTGAGCGGGCTGACTTCGTTTACGTGTCGTAGACTTGGTACGACCCATTGAGTCAAATTCTTAATGCTAAAGTGTGTGTCTAACCGAAAGGCTCAGATATTCAGACGCGTCGGGCGAAATGATGATGTCAAACGCTATGCGTTCGACGATGTGGCGGGAGTAGCCTCCGATCTTCAATCACGAAGTTAATGAGATAGTCAAACGCTAAGCGTTCAACGGTAAGGATATATGAGAGTCGAACGCTAAGCGTTTGACAGTTGAAAGATTAGATTGAGCGTCAAACGCTATGCGTTTGACGATGATGGAAGTAGGAACAGAAGATTAATATTACGTAATCTGCATGCACTGTGACAATATATAGGGAACACCGAGTATGTGGACTTTGTGATTTTCCAAATGCGGTAATTATTTGTTGTATTACATTGTTTGTATATGACTACTGTGTAAAGGTGTTCCCTATATTACGAGCTCGGCAACTTTCTGGTATCTTGTAGAACGACACAATACCAAGTCAAGTCACGTTTGGATCCTTCCGAGATGCCAGTTTGCTTATACACCATCCTCCAAACTCGCACCGATGCAAGCCTGAGGTCACCTTTGCACTGCCCGACTTGTTTTCAACCAGCTAGTAAGCTTAGCCACTCCCTTCATTGCCGCCACGCGGAACCGGACTCTTTCACCATGCGATTTAAGATTAAATGACGTTTAAATCGACATGTATATAATCATCATGAAACGCGATTCATCGCCTCGACATCACAAAAAATTCCTCGATGACTTCATCTCGTTCAAGTAGTCAATCACTCGGTGGCCTTCAACGCGGCAAAGCGTGCATTTCATGCAGACGCCGTAAAGTCGTACGTACTTCTAACCTGCCTTATCCGAGACTTGCTTACCTGGTTCATCAGAGATGCGATGGTGTCCGACCAACTTGCGGCCAATGCACCCGCGGTAACAGGCTCGACGACTGTGAATACACCGATGGACAGGGCAGGTCTCGCACTTCCATGCTGGAAGAAGACATTCTACGTCTTCAAGCTCGTATTCAAGAACTCGAACATCCAGAACATACTACCCCTGCGGTCGCGCTACACCACCCTTACTCATCACCCGACGTCCCATTCGGTCTCCAATCTTCCTATATTTCTGCGTCAATATCATCTGCGTCAAATTCTGAAGCACGCAAGTCTTTCCATGTCGATCATCACCCTGTCTCATCATCATTTAGCAGCATCGAGCCCCTCCACTCAATACACATGGGGTGATTTCAGCCCAAGCAGCTGGTGGGCCCAAGAAGAACCTCCAACCCAAATAATACTAGAATCGTAAGCTAAAATTCCTGCATATAGTTTGCTTATTGGATTTCGAAAACAGCTTGGACAACATCCTGCCTTACGCCGACGAACTTGGCTTTTTCCTGCACATCCCGCGCCTACGCAACATGCTCATGACCGCTTCTTCTCGCGGTATTCCTATCGCATTGCAAAACGCCATTATTCTGTTGTGTCTCCACACCACGGAAACGAATCAGCCTGCGTTCGAGCAGACAGTGCTATCGAGATGTCTGCGTCAGCTAGCTGATATCATCCCATCCTGCAGCTCCAGTACTCGCGATCTGCTGAATGACCTACAAACAGAAATTCTGCTTGCCTACTACTTGTTCAGGGTTGGACGGGCTGTCGAGGCGAAGTACCATTCAAGCGCTGCAGCTGGGCTTGTTCTCTCATTCCGACTTCATTCCCCTCCTCCTGAAGGGGAATCGGATACACCTTCGGATATGCAGTTCGATATTTTCAGGACGACTTTTCCAAGTCCAGTTGATGATATCGAGGAGACAGAAGCCATACATGCGTTCTGGAACGTCTTTGCCCGGGATAAGAGCATGTCCGCTGTGTTGGGTGTTCCGCCTAGCATTGGTAGATCCATTCGGGTATCTGTCCCTTGGCCTGGGCGGATGCAGGAAGTGAGCTTGTCCAATCAAGACACCCACTTCACGAAGCGCAGACAGGGAATCGGGCCTCAAGTAGATACGATACACCAGTTTCTCATCGATGGACTGAGTGAGAAGGGAGATTTGGACTCGGCGCTTGCTTTCCATGCAAAAGCAGCTGTGCTCCTTGACGAAGTGAACCATTTAGCCGAGTCATACACGTCAGGTGAGAAAGCCAGCATACAATCATGTTCATCTACCATCCCCGCATTCCAGACCCCCGAGTCCAAGAAACACAGTCATTCCAAGCACAATTCACGTCACTCGACTCACTCATCCAACACCTGCAAGCATCAATATTCATTCCGGCCAATTCGTCTGTGACAAACGAGGCATCATCATCGTCCTCTCAATCCCTTCTTACACTTCCCTCGCCTCGTCTTGTGTCTCGACATTCAGTATACATACAATCCCTTCTATCCCTCACTATCATCCGGCTCCACAGCCCCTTTCGCGACTCCTATCTATCATCGCATGCTGAAATTGTGAGAGCGGCTGTGCGCATTGCGCGTGTCCTGCAATGCGTGAACGTGAACACGTTGCGGTATTTCGATCCTGATATCGTGAGTTTTTATTGCGTGCTTTTTTTGAGATTTGATTTCTTGACGGTTTGGTTTGGGTTCTGGTGACTAGATCATATGGATCGATGCGGCTTTTGTGATCCATGCTGAAATCGCTCGGTTACAAGCTTTGACGGCTTGGCCTACTCAGTTCCCCGTACACGGCCATGGTGAAGGACTTGAACTTGTCCATGATTTGAGGACCGTGTTAGGTGTGTTGAGAGCTATCGCGGATCGTTGCCCTGTGCTTGGTACGTCTCGTTTTTAGTTTTGTTGGAAGGCATGTCGTTGATGGAGGTCATTGATAACAGCACTTCGGACAAAATTAGAGGCTGTATTGCCCCGGCTTGAGTACCTCGGTACTCTCTGATTTTCTGATCCTTTTCGCTAGCATTGTTTTGAATGTTTTATTTTTCGAATAAACATGGACATGGACATGGACATTTCCCATTCTGCATTCTGTTCTTGATCCCAATATATCGTGTACACTACGATCTGCTAATTTTTTTCTTTTTGCGTTGCTTACAATCCAACATTGTAACATCACGCGTCTGCTACACCCACGTGCACCAACGGTTGAATAGCTAGGTTCAAGAGGCATGCGATCGGTAAGTTCCAGACACCAACCTTTTTAGTTCGGCGACCCACCCACCTGGATAGCCCAATTGGGAAGCCTTACTAGGCTTAGCAATAGCGTGCCTCGTCAACTATATTTAGGCTCAAAACTAGTAGTTTCCCAACACCAGTGTTAAATCATGCCCTAAATATTCTGATACCTTTGTACTGTAGCCTATAGCTAGGCTGGCGCGTATCCCGCCTTATCCCACCCTACACCTGATACCGGCACTTTCTGCAAATCGCCTGTCTTGGTCATAGAGGTTTATCTGGCGGGTTCTCATGCCTCTGTCCTCCTACCCCCTACCCCCTACACTGCTGCACACTGCACGCCGCCACTGCCGCTTCTACAGCTTAGCAGCCATCACCCAGGCCACCACTACCCTCTACAACATCTGTCCCATCTTCCCCACCCAAAACCCCAGTGCCTCAGTGGTCTGTGCGCCCCCAGCTTGCAGCATCCTGCAGGCTGCCTCCCACCTCGATCTACAATGCTTGTGCCCAGCACCAAGTGGTCTCTGTGTCACCAGAATGCTTCCTGCACCAATCTGCTTCCCACCTCATCATCCTTGCCCGCCACTGTCCTCTACAACACCTGTTCAAGTGGTCCATGCGCCCACTATCAAACCTGGTCTCAACTAATTGCCTACGCCTACAGAATCATCACTCGGGGATCGCACCATTCAGATCCACCAACACCTTGGTGTCATCTACTTGCCTACACCTACAGAATCATCACTCGGGGATCGCACCATTCATCCATTTGTCCACCTGGTCCGTGCGCCCACTATCACCCAGTCTCAGCTAATCGCCTACACCTACAGAATCATCACTCAGGGATCGCACCATTCAGATGTCGGCCTTCAGGCCACCTGGTCTGTGTGTCCCCCTTGTCTCTCACTTCAACAGCCTTGCAGTTCCTACTGACGCTTCATTTCAGACATAAAATGTTAAGACACCACTGCTGCCGCCATTGCCATCCCATCAGTTCAAAGACATCACTGCTACCGTTGTTGCCATCCTGTCAGTCCAGCTTTTTCTCAAGCGTGCAGACTGTCAACAATGCTTGGAGGGCCTGAGACTTTGAGCTAGAGGGCTGCACAATCACATTATTGGTAGTACTTGACAACTGGTGTACACAACAATATTATTTTTTTCACAACACACAACCTCCAGTCTGATATTAATGAGTGGCACTTCACACGAAAGCTATGACTTGACACTAGGTAAGTATAAGTGAACCTCCCTCACTCCAAAATTGGCGCGGGGCCAAACATTCGATCTAAGTCTGCCAACACTTTATCACAGTCAAAGGGAAAGAAGTCATCACCATGAACAGGTGGCTCTGTATCACAAGCAGCTGGATCAGGTAGCTCTTCATCACCAGCCTTGCTGTCTTCAATAGTCTCGGCACTCTTGTACTGTTTGTGACGAGTTGTTGCAGGTATTGCTGCACTGCGGTGCTTTGTCCCTTTGTCAGATTGAGTGCAGTGGTGGCGATCAATTATCACACCACTCTTGAGCTTCTCTTCATGCTCCAGATGGAGTTTTTCGAATTCTTCATCACTCAAGGACTTCCAGTAAGTTGTACCATCATCCCACCTATTGCAAAGCATCTGGAGGTCTGGAAGCGCACTTGATACTTGACTAAGATTGGTAAATGGGATTTGATCTGGCCATCCTTCCACAACAACCTGGTACCGCTGTACAACATTGTGGAAGTAATGCACCCATTGCATTTTTGCGCCAGTGTCACCGGTACACTCCTCTATTAATGAAATAAGTAGATTAATTTTGTAAATGCAAAAAAAAAACTTATGAAGCTTTCAGTTGATGATGTCACGGATTTTTGCACGTTTATCGGAGATGCACTTCTGGTGATTTTTCGCAGAACCTGAATATAATTAGAACAATGTAGCAATAAGAACAAAGACACTGACCTTTCATCCCCTGGACGGCAAAGCCTTCCATTTTGCTGACTAAATCTTGATTGTCAATACCCATCACAGTGTCCATGAAAGTGTCAACACCTTGAGTGGCAAACACGACACCTCGGAGGGGAACATCTGTAGAACCACGTGTAGTGTATAGAATAGATTCCGCACCTGTACGACAATGGAGGCTCTTGAGCTAGAAGATGTGAGGAAATGTCAGAGACAAATGCAACAAAGAACATACCTCGTTTTCCACTGCCTTCAAGGTTTGTGTGATATCGTTGATTTTCGACTTGACCATAACACGAACACCTGTCTTCTTCATCTCTTTCCATTCAGTGAACTCAGCGAGAAGTTCGACTTGTTCTTCATTTGAGAGTGCGAGGTATTCGGACAAGTGTTCTCAGACAAGTGTTTGGAGCACCGCTTTACCATGGCTATCTAAAATAAACAACGCTTGAGCATGACAGAACACAATGACACAATTATAATAAAAACTTACCGTTCTCTTTATCTTGGTTTTTCTTCCAGCAGAACGCATTCCATAAATTAGCCTTAGAGTGCCTTGAACAGAGAAGGCCATGACCTATGTATAAATCATTTTGAACTTGGCAGATACTTTTGTGGTGTGAAGACGCAATCAATTTGGTAGCATCATCAAGCTGCTTCCATGTGTCATCTAAAGTGTCCTTGAACCGAAGAGATTTGGTGCGTTGCTTGAGCCTGAGAGCTACATGGGCTTCTTTACTGAGCACAATGTTCGAACATCGACAGGCAGGTGGCTGGATGAGTCTAGCATTTGAACTGCGCTTGTTGGCGAAGAACGACTGGGCAACCATTAGCTACAAGGGAGCAGCAGAGACTAGTCAACAACCTGCAATCATTTTTCCAGCTATTTAACGCACCAAGAACGAAATTTTCACTCTGTCAACATTGTGGTTAGGTTCAAATATCACATCATTCTGTACTAAATGAGGCAGAAACATCTGAGATCTACAGTAATAGTAAACCAAAAAGGTAAAGCACACATGAAAAAACTAAAATGCCAAGGATCTTGAGGATGGTGGTAAGCACAGATGACTGATTCTACGAATTGAAATTAATATAAAGATGCGAAGAACGGAGAATAACTAACCTTCCATTTGGTGGCCTCAGGGTTGATGTCCCTTACACCTACCTGTAGGTCCATGAGGAGGGCATTTGACAAGATGGAAGCTTGTTCATAAGTCAAGTCCCATGTCGGGGACCTAAACACTGCCTCCCACCAGCTGCTGCGAACTGCTGCTACCAATGTTCAGAGCTTCGGCAGATTCTCGTTGCCCAACTTCAAACGATCGAGTGCAGCATCTGTATATGGCCCAATACTGATAAGCGGTGACCCAACCATTGACAGATTGCAAGCGAATTGTCCCTGAGATGGTGCCGCAACAAGCGGGACAGCCTTAGTGAATACATCAGCCGGTTGGCATTGACGCATCTCCGAGCGTGGCGTCAATGGTGTAGTTCGGTTTGTAGATTCAGCAGCCAATTCCACACCACGATGAATAGCAGCAGAGTTGGATTGAAGGAGAGGGGACTGTAGATTGGTGAAAAAGGTGTCTGGGGCTTGCGCAGAGCATTGGATTCGAGCTCCTGTGGCAACCATAGGTGGAGGAATGTAGCGTGGTCCAGTAGTGCTGATATGAGTTGCAGGGACTTCACCTTGTGTTAATAATGCGAAGAATACAATGAAAATTAAATTACTCACAGCACCTGCTGGGTTTCACCTTTTCAATGGCACAGCAGGTAGCAAAACGCTGCAAATGAGGTACTGTGAACTCTTGTGCAAAAGCCTGTACTAACACAGCGAGATCTCCACCAATTCACTGCTGCGTTTCCTGCAACTCATGCGGGGTGATATAGACATCGATAGGAATTTGTGCAGGGGAGAGATTCAGCAGAGGTTCACTGCCAGCGCATCAAATGAGCAGAGATATCCCACCATCAAGACGGTCTTGCGTAGTGAGCTGAAAAATGTTGTGAGCTTTAAGAAAATGAATCACGGAAATGACTTACAGCATCAAATACATCCTGGGTGGCTGCATCGAGTAGCTCATTAGGAGTAAGGGACCGCTCTTTTGCCTCGTGCACAATGCTTGACCGATTGAAGCTGATGTATGATGGGTGAAGGCCCCCCACTGTCCTAGTCTGATAATGGGAGCCGTCGATATGAGTATCATGCCTGAGTAAAGCCCGTGCAGCTGCTTGACGCTCGTTGTTGCTGAAGCCTGGGGCAAAGGTAGAATTATGATACAGCGCAGCAAGACCTGTCATGTTGAATTGGTCGAACCATTTGCTGTCTGGACATGGTGGAGATGCCATGGAGTGCAATGGCGAAAATTGCAATGGCTTCAAGGGTGGTGGAGATGGTGGATGCACACTAGGTGCAGTGGAGTCGTGTTTGCGAGTTTAACAAGTGCATGGTAAGTAGTAATGATGGGCACGCTATTATGTACACATAGATTACTGTACTCAGATTCTCAAATACAATCATGACCAGTGCTCTATAGATAATCTACACTGCCTGTATGCTACATTATGGCTACAACTGTATGCTACATTATGGCGCTGTAATCTACATCTCAGTCCTATATAGATTCTCTACCAAGTATCCACTAATCTACAACTGTATGCTACATTATGGTGTACACTAACTACTATACATCTTCAGTATCACACATCTGTTGCAATCATTTGTGGCAAAGTTTTTCATTATGACGCGATAACTAAAGGTACAAGTTGCGGTATGTATGTGGTGCCCAAGTCAATCAATAATTGACTGAAGAAAATCAGCCATGTCCTCCGTCAACGTGTTTATTTCTTCGCGATCAATGGCTTCTATGTCAGTATCCTCAGTATCAATGGTTTGCAAGATCATTTGGTTGACCTGTGAAAACATTAGCGTAACATCCGAGTTTGCTATTCAAACATACCACGGTCAGCAGCGCAGTCAGCGTGGACACCAACACCTCTGACTCCCGAAAAGCCTGTGAGACTCTCGATGCGATTCAAACGGTAGCAATGCATTGCATTGATAGCTGCACATGAACGATGTTGGTGTTGCAGCTCGCAGCCTAGGTGCGGATCCGAAACCTGAAGTTTCTGTATGACAGTAAGCATATGATGTTCTTCGTCGTGAATGGCGGTGCACAAGCGGCGGACTTCAATGTTGAGTCTAGTGATTTCTTCGCGTGCTCAACAAAGTTTGAAGAATTTGGTGGTTGCTTCTCGATGTCCTGGCTTTGACCAAGCACTGCTTCAAATGTTGTTGCGAGAATATCGCAGAAGGTCGAATTTGGCTACAAAACCATAATCAGCGATGTCTTTCCAAGAGATCTTGGAATGGGGTGGATTTAGGGCTGCGGCCTGTGTGTTGTAGCGATTAATAGCATTACGGATGGCATCCGAACGATGTTGTAAAGCCTTGCCTAGCTGCTGGCATAGCTTGTACCCTAGAAAAAAACAATTGTTAGTGTTGGTATTTTGGCATGAATGGGCTTACCTGTGCCTGATAGTGAGAGTTTGGAGAGTTCAAATAACCTCATCACTATGAGACACTCGAGCTCGTCTAGGGCAGTGCAGTACTTACCCAGGGACGCCTCCTCCTTAAAATGTTGGTACTCTGGCCCACCAATCTCCCACCGCTGTTCCACAGCCAATTGTGTCTCAATATGGGCTACAAGCCCCTCAGCATGCTGTAACTTCGCATAGGAAGAGTCAACATGAATCCGGGCTTGGGCAAGGGCATTGTTGATCTCCTCTAAACTACCGGTGGGAATGCTAGTCAGGGCATTATTGCTGACTTCCCGAGCCACATCCCAATCGGCACTAAAATATTTAAATATGAGGTCCATGATGATGGCATGCAAACTTTACTTACCATTGTTGAGTGAGCTCATCGAGAACTTCAACATAGGGTATGCAGAGTTGGTCTCGGACAGGTGGCAGCTTCAATCTGTCAAGATATTCACGCTCATCTTTGAGAAATTGAACAAGATCGTCATCAGTAAGACTCAGCTCAGCTTTGATAACAGCTAGTTCAGCAGTAAGCGTCTGAATAGTGTTTAGTGCCTCACGGTAGTGGTTCCAAATGAAATTGCCTGACAGAATCAGTGATAAAGTAATAAGACTTAATTAAAAATATTTACTCACTAAGGGCCGCATACTTGTCGGTGTCCCAGAATGAGAAATGCTCCTTGATAGTCTGACGCCGGTGGAATGGACTTGTGTGTCTCGTACTACGAGCAAGCTCATTTGATGATGAGAATATATGTTCGCACCCTTCACCCTCGGTGTGCCAGGTTCTGGGAATGTACATGGGATGCCAGTCTAGCTGGCACTTGTGGTTATGGGCATGTCCATGGAACGCACCCACCATGAGACAAAAGTCTAACTTGCGCGCTCACATACCCAAAGAACTGTTGGTCAGTGTCTTTGAGAACGCACATCCAATATCATAAGCGCAGCCACCATTTTTCCCGTATATGGTGAGGAGCTTGTCAATTATGGCTAGCGGGTATTTTGCTCTGTTGTAAATCAGTGTTCGTCAAGATGAGCTAAAGAAAGAACTTAACAATTCTCCGCTCTGTATCATGTCGCAAGCTAGAATGACAGATCTATGACGGCACGCTGCAATAAATATCCCAGATTCATCAAACACTGAAAACATTTTTTTTCGGGTCTCTGGACCAGCATTACGCCATTGGTTGATGCAACTGAATGCAGGTGTAGTGCCTTCGGCTGCGATCCTTTCATCCTCCCAGTTATCGTCATTTGTGTCCCTCTGCATCATGTAGTCAGTCTATTGTTGCATGAAGAGAGGCTCGTCTTACCTCGCGTGTTTTGACTTCATCCTTGAATCTGTCTACGTCACAGGTATCAATCCAATAATCATTGCATGCCTTGCGAGAGTCAATGCGTGGGTTTGAGCCATAAATCGAGGAGTTCCAGCACTTCAAACTATTGTTGCCATCGATCGATACCAGCCAATCAAATTCAAGTGCTGGTTCATCCTCTAATTTATAGAAGCAAGCTGGGCATGAATTGAGCATGCGCCAATTCAGTGTGTCATGATTGAGTGCTGCGCGATGACACTGTTTCATGCGGTGAAGGATTTCTAAATAGACGTCGTAAGCAGCTGAAAATTGTGTGTTAAGGTACAGTCAATAGGGTGTCTGTGTGGCATTTTTAGATCAGTCAAATGATGTAATATACACGTACATCATGTAGGAAACAGAGACTTTTCACCTGGGCTTGAGTGCTGAATTGGGGGCATGACCGATGGATTTGACAGTATGCAGCAAGAGTGCACAACAATATGGCAGCTGTGGGATAAAGCGGTGTGCACCCAATGTACCCATGGTAGATTAATGTCTTGTTTGGATATCTGTGGGAGGGCTGCGATTGCAGTGAAGAGTGGCTTCGCTCTAGAAATGAATTAGCGCATAAAGAATTGAAACTTTCATTAAACATACTGAAAAGGTCGATTAATTCTATGTTAGTTAGCGAAACACTAGAAGAATTGTCTAGAAGTGGCTCCGCAGACATGTCATCAAAGGTTGGTAAGCCATCTCCAGAATCACGGAAACGATAGTCCAGGTAAGCGTCCACCAGCAGGTCAATTTGAAGTTGCCAGTGATTCGTTTGGCTTTCTGTGCGGTCCTCCCGAGTGTGGTGATCAATATAGTGACTGGTGGATGATATAAGTAATAATCGAGACAGACAAGAGAAAAAACACACTAGCCACCAAGATCCGCTATTTGACCAGTGAGTCCCTCAAATGCCTCGTACTCCCCACCGGCATGACTCAGTTCCATCCCCTCCTCTCCTGGAGGCGTGGTGTATGGTATTGATTCGATGTCCATTCCATAGTCGCTCATCATGTTCTCCACCAACTGGCGGTCCTCGCTTGACATCTCTGAGAGATCACATTAGTTATATGTAAACAATAACAATGTGAAGACATACCTTGAACTTGAGCCTGACGGCCTGCATCTGCTGCCTCCTTGCGTTGAAGCTGATGGCTAGCTTTAAGGATATGAGTCTGGCGATGTCACCCTTGAAAGTTGTGTGAGATGATAGACTTTGAGAGGCCCTTAAGCTTAGAATGACCCCCTGCACGAGACATAAGGAGCCAGAGTGATGATTCTGTAGGCGTAGGTGATTAGCTGAGACTGGGTGATGGTGGGCGCACGGACCAGGTGGACAAACGGATGAATGGTGCGATCCCCGAGTGATGATTCTGTAGGCGTAGGCAATTAGTTGAGACCAGGTTTGATAGTGGGCGCATGGACCACTTGAACAGGTGTTGTAGAGGACAGTGGCGGGCAAGGATGATGAGGTGGGAAGCAGATTGGTGCAGGAAGCATTCTGGTGACACAGAGACCACTTGGTGCTGGGCACAAGCATTGTAGATCGAGGTGGGAGGCAGCCTGCAGGATGCTGCAAGCTGGGGGCGCACAGACCACTGAGGCACTGGGGTTTTGGGTGGGGAAGATGGGACAGATGTTGTAGAGGGTAGTGGTGGCCTGGGTGATGGCTGCTAAGCTGTAGAAGCGGCAGTGGCGGCGTGCAGTGTGCAGCAGTGTAGGGGGTAGGGGGTAGGAGGACAGAGGCATGAGAACCCGCCAGATAAACCTCTATGACCAAGACAGGCGATTTGCAGAAAGTGCCGGTATCAGGTGTAGGGTGGGATAAGGCGGGATACGCGCCAGCCTAGCTATAGGCTACAGTACAAAGGTATCAGAATATTTAGGGCATGATTTAACACTGGTGTTGGGAAACTACTAGTTTTGAGCCTAAATATAGTTGACGAGGCACGCTATTGCTAAGCCTAGTAAGGCTTCCCAATTGGGCTATCCAGGTGGTGGACCCACCACCACCACCATTACAGTGACCTCACATGGTGTCACACCACCAAAACAAGTAATTGTGATGCGCTGAAAATTTTCACCGTTGATTGAAAGTTGCATCTCGATATTCACGCGTCGTTGACGCATCGTATGGAATAAAATGATTCAAAAACATGCCTGTATTGATTCCTGAGTAGTACTATGCAATTGGAAGCAAAGAAATCCACGAAAACATGAAGTAGTGAATGTAAGAATGAAATATTGTAGCAAGTGAGAGTTGTACATGGAGCCCCTTCAGTGACAAATTCCGTATCATACGGGCCACCCGACCTACATAATATCCCGTATCAGACGGGCCAGCGGACCATGGGCCCATGTTGTGTATATCCTCGATGATGACGGATGGGCCGGGAGTACAATTATTTCCGATGGGTACGGGTGGGCCCATGTATGCCAATGATATATATATTGTTGATGTTGACGGATGGGCCGGGGAAATATGATCATTCATGGAGATGGGTGGGCCCATCCAGGTAATATGTAGAGTAGGATATTATAGACAGCTGGGCTGAAGAGAGGTGTAAGGCAAACATTATTATATAGACGGGTGGGCCGGGGGGGGGGGGGGGGTGTATTACATATAAGGGTGGGCCGAGGTGGTGGAATATTACATATACAGATGGGCCGAGGGTGGTATAAAATATTGATTGCATTGACGGGTGGGCCGAGGTGGTGGAATATTACATATACGGGTGGGCCGAGGGTGGTATAAAATATTTATTGCATGGACGGGTGGGCCGAGGGGGTGGAATATGACATATACGGGTGGGCCGGGGTGGGGGAGTATTGCGTATACGGGTGGGCCAAGGTGGGGCATATTATATAGATGGGTGGGTCGATGTTGGATGTATTATATAGATGGGTGGGCCGACCTTGGATGTATCACATAGACGGGTGGGCCAACGTGGGGGGTATTACATAGATGGGTGAGCCTAGATAGGTTTGACCAGGACATACAGCTGATGTAGCGAATCAAACATGTAGGATACATGCACACTATGAGTGCATATACCTACCATGGACCACTGAAATCTAACCCCGTAAGCATGAAAACATGAATTGGCCATGTGTGGCATGCACCGAGAATGGAGTACTGAAGCAGAAAAACCCCGCACATGAACCCTGGTGTGCACTGTATGCTATTTGTCACGGAACAAGTCACCGAGTCTCAAAACAGGAAAGCATGGACACCAGAAGCACAACATTCACAAAAATATAAATGTGAAATGTTCACGACGTGCCGAACCCCGAACCCCGAAATTGTGGACTGCCGGGGCTCGGATCTCGGGGTTCGGGACTCGGGACTCGATGTTGGAGATGAAAAACATTGTTTAAAAATGTTTGAATGAAGTTGTCATACATCCATACATACTGTCCTGCATATCCATAATCATGTGACTGACCCCCGACCCCCGACCCCCGAGTGCCGAGTGCCGGACACCCGGAACTCAGAACTCGGGACTCGGGACTCGGGACAATATGTGAGATGAAGACAATTTGTGAGATGAAAGAGACATGTGTCAAATATTTTTGAATCCCCCTTCTGCACATCCGTAAATATTGTACCGAACCCCAAACCCCGAAAATGTGGACTGCCGGGTCTCGGGTCTCGGGGTTCGGGTGTCCGGAGTTCGGCAGTCACAATTTGGGGAGGTTGCCAAAAATCGATTTTGAAACAAAATTGATTTACACATGTGTGGATGCTCACATATCAAACTTCGACACCCGAACCCCGAACCCCGAGACCCGAGCCCCGGCAGTCCACATTTTCGGGGTTCAGGGTTCGGGTGTCGAAGATTGATGTGAGCATCCACACATGTGTAAATCAATTTTGTTTCAAAATCGATTCATGGCAACCTCCCCAAATTGTGACTGCTGAACTCCGGACACCCGAACCCCGAGACCCGAAAATGTGGACTGCCGGGGCTTGGGTCTCAGGGTTCGGGGTTCAGGTGTCGAAGTTTGATATGTGAGCATCCACACATGTGTAAATCAATTTTGTTTCAAAATCGATTTTTGGCAACCTCCCCAAATTGTGGCTGCCGAACTCCGGACACCCGAACCCCGAGACCCGAGACCCGAGACCCGAGACCCGAGACCCGAGACCCGAGACCCGAGACCCGAGACCCGAGACCCGAGACCCGGCAGTCCACATTTTCGGGGTTTGGGGTTCGGTACAATATTTACGGATGTGCAGAAGGGGGATTCAAAAATATTTGACACATGTCTCTTTCATCTCACAAATTGTCTTCATCTCACATATTGTCCCGAGTCCCGAGTCCCGAGTTCTGAGTTCCGGGTGTCCGGCACTCGGCACTCGGGGGTCGGGGGTCGGATGTCAGTCAAATGATTATGAATATGCAGGACAATATTTATAGATCTATGAGAACTTGCTTCAAATATTTTTAAACAATGGTTTTCATCTCCAACATCGAATCCCGAGTCCCGAACCCCGAGATCCGAGCCCCGGCAGTCCACAATTTCGGGGTTCGGGGATCGATGAAATGTCAATGGATTCAAATATTTTTGCGAGCTTCGGGCCTCGGGTGATATCAACTGTGAATCTCGAGTTTTGAGTTCCGGATTTCAGGGAGGCAGGTCAATCATCCAATTGTGGCATAGGTAACATGCATTGACAAACATTTATGTACATCTATCACTAGGGAATTAGGCAGCCATGTGAACCTCCTCATCAGAACTCCCAGCCTTCACCTCAACATCCATCTCCTCAGAAACTGAAGTGTATTCTGGGAAGAGGTTGCCCGGATCATCCGGGACCACAACTTCCCCAGACGATTGTGGACCCTCAGGCGGAACTTGGCTGGGCTCAAACACGAGCCCCACCATGTCAGATGCGTCCTCTACCTTCAAGGGAGTGGGTTCCATGACTCCCATGTCCAAATTGATGAGGTTGGGAAGTGCGGAGGGGAGGGGTGACATGGACGGAGGGGGAACTGATTGATCCAGCAACATGGTTGCATTGGCAGGTGAGTCCGGAAGTGGAAATGAGGGGTGCCGGTCGACCACCTGGCGCCGGAGGCTCTCATGGAGGCGTTGCAGGGTGTCAATCTTACCATCCTGCTCCCGGACACGAGCCTCCAGAATGGCGATGCGAGCTGCACCATCCCTAATGGCAATTGCCATGGAATGGAGGTCCGGCATGGGCACATCGAGTGCAGCGCGAGGCACTGCGGCACTCGAGGACGGAACAGCTAAGTGAAAAATGAGGTCAGCCGGTCAGTGAAAATTTGAGTGACTTACCAGCTGTGGCAGGGGCAGGGGCAGGGGCAGGGCGTCTTCCTGCCAGTGGTCTTGCTGCGACCACGAGACTGCACCTTGGGTGCAGTCGCAGCAGGGACGGCCGGAGTTCGGGATACCCCACGAGATTGACTTCGAGTCCGGGTCCTGGACTGCGAGGGAGACGGAGCAGTGGAGGGAGCAGGGCCAGGTGTCTTGGAACGAGTCCGCTGGGTGGTGGCCTTACCTCTGACGCGTCTGGGGGGAGATCCCACAAATGCCGGATGACACTTGATCTTCTTGGTGGCGCACCTGAGGCAAGATAGGCAGGGGTGGCCGGTCCTCCTGTCCACACGAGTCTGGCAGTGCCAATCTTCCTTGGCACAATAATAGCAGGGGTTGTTCTGTGGGATCCATGAGTGGACGGATGACAGGGAATGGAATGCAGTACTCACTGGGCCAGGAACGGTAATATCAATGGGGGGAATGGCAGGAGGTCCCCCATCCGAAGCTCCTGCAGTGTCATCAGTGGGCTCGACGACCTCCGGACGACTGCCGGAGGTTTGCTGAAAAATTGTAAGTACAAACGTCAGTTCC
>JABBWB010000062.1:0-179428 GCA_016628085.1 Suillus occidentalis
CCAGTGTCCAAGTCGTTCCGTGGCGATCCCCCGCGATGAGGCAGTCCAAGGCGCTTGGACAATCTCAATCGCCGAGACAAATTTGGTACTCAGCGTACTATTGTCCCACAGCCTTCAAGAGCGCAATGAGTTGACGCTTGCTGACGTGGCACTATCATGCCCCGCCTCTTCATCACATTCCGCAGGACCGCAGCGTAGGCGCTCCTAGCCAGTCCTAGCCCCACTAAATTCCGTAATTGATGTGATCACGAGCCAAGAAAAATTACTCGTAAATCACTGATAAGGACATAGTGCCGGTGTATCATTGCCCGTCTGCGAGGGAAATATAACGGAGGGTCCTAAAATGCGCGCGGGGTCTTCCACTACAACCCCTTTGCCCGAGGAGAACACCTGTTCTCATTGTAACATGGGGTCCGTCCTTTTGAGACTTGTCTCATGAGGGCTGTCATGCTCCGTCGGCTCAATTGAGCTTCTCTCTGAATTGGGCTTGTCACTTGGCCACAGGACTTTGTCCCGCCCCAAATCACGTAAACCCCCGTGCTTCTGCAGGCGCCAGTCATATGGCTTGTCCCTCCGGGCTCCGCGACACAGGCTACGTGGCACTGCGGATGCTTCTGTCAGTCAAGAAGACTTTTGTTCTGATCATCACACCGCCCGCTTGCGAATCAAAACAATCCGCAGCCACGACAAGTTCTGTGTCACAATGAGTCGGGCACAGCTACGCACGCAAAGGTACCGAGCGCACTTCTAGCTCGGAGCAAGCGGGGAATCAAAATCCCCCTCCGGGACAAAGCAATCTCCACAGAGGCGCTTCCTGTGTTTTTTCTATCTCATCATTTCCCACTAACGCATCATTAACATTCTGGGAAAGCGCACCGGTTCGTAGTACTAGGGGTGGTCCTGACAGCTCGCATTTCCACATCCGGGCATATTTCATTGACATTCGACTGCTCACCCCTATTCTGCCACTCTTACTAATTTATCATGTCGTTGTTTTCCTAGGTTCTTACTTTGAAAACGACTCCTTGGCTTTCGGCTTGCCCCGCAGCTGACTGTTTCAAAGCTGCATGTGATACTCAGGCTAGTAGTGGGCGCTTTCCCGCCGTAATTCCTCGGCTTTGCAGCAGTGATACTTATCATAATTTATCCTCGAAGCCGAAAATGTTCCACGCTGGTTCATTGGCAAGGTCAGGCGACCTGGGAGAGCCACGCCCTCGTCCTCAGGCTGCGATACCCCACCGCCCAATTTCAAACTTGTTTCCATCAGTCCTTCCGCTCCAGCGTATGCTCCGATACCCGGTTCAAGTTGCTTTCCACGCTCGATGACTGCATCCGACTGATATCAGATCAATGTCAAATATCATATCCACCCTCTACCTAGCGCCGGTCGGTCAGTTAACTGAAGTGCGGGTCTTGAAATAACTCATTGTTTTCGTATAAGCAAACTATTTGTACACTTAAAATTATGTATTGCCTAGGTACCGCCTCGATGACAATCACCACCGCAGCGTGCCTCGACGGAGTTTGCGGCTTCATATGATGATCACTAACACAACAAAACACCGCAGTGCCTCTGATTCCCAGGTTCTATGAGACGTTTCCTCTCCTTGCTTGGGCAGAGAGCTACGCCAGTTGTTTGATATGAATTCGGAAGCCTTCACACCCGACCCAAATATCCGAGCCTTCCCAGGTTCTTCCAAACTCAATAATATAAAAATCATATCATGAGCTGCGGGCCCTGCTGCGAACGATCGGTCCGGAGATTACATCCACAAATGACAAAATTTGAGCGTCTTAAACTTTGAATGCTCGCCTCGTGTTCGTGAATGTGCGTGAAGTGGCTCATCACGTTAAGTGATACCATGTGGCGGATCGAAGATGATTTACATTAACATTTTGGTCGTCACATGGATCGCGATTGGGAATCTCCGTTTTGCTTGTGGTTCGTGGATGAGCGCTGATATTGATACGCCGTCACATTGTAGTGTCAGATCATGATGGAACGTTACCATTGAGTCGTAGGACTCATCCTGACTCATTGTGTCGATATCTTTCTCGGCTCGACAATCGCCAGGAAATATATTTATAATAATATTCGGAGACGGGGACAAATATAAATGTGACGGACCGAGCCAAAGAATACACAACGAGGTATAACAGCTGATGAGACTTGCAGATAACTGAATATAATACTTTGTATTTTTCCTAAAGAGGATACGTGCGGCAGTGAGTGGTATTTGAAACTTTATCAAGCAAAAAACGCACATTGAGTAAGAGACACTGCAGGATCATACCCGCCCAAAATACCGCGCTTGATGTCATCAGAAGACAATGAAACGATTCACTTTTAGGATCATCTATTGATGATGATCCACATGGATGTTCCACGGCACTGCCCACCTGTCCCATCGTTACTCTGAAGTCCAGCCGGTACAGCAAGTCTCGAACCTTATCCGGAAATACTGGTACCATACTGCGGGGTACTAAGGCTGGGTTTTTCGTATCAGTAGCAATTGGTTTTGATCATGTTTGACAAATCTATTTGATATTTTTGTGGCGCGCGCGTAATCCTGTCCTTTGTTTCGCATTGGGCCTCATCAGAATGTTCACTATTAATCCGGTGAGCATTAGCAAGCGGCAGAATAGGAAGTGAGCAGTGCACGGGCAGCTGCATCAGCATCAATGTCAGCTAGTTTTGGTGATAATTGGGATCGTCAAATTATCAAAAGTGACATTTGCGCGCGCTTGAACCGGCCGTACGTTCACCGTCTGCGATGGAAATTTGCAAAACACAGCAAATATCAGAAATTCGAACGTCCCTGCTAGAAATGACCGGCAGTGTCAGTGTAATGACAGAAGTGGATGCAAGCAGTACAGGGGTGGCTGCGCAGCATAACGTTCACATCATCTGATGAGTCTGACATCTGTTCAAACATGGGGTCCGTTAACATTAGCTCCACGTGGTCACATTGAGTTGGTAAGGAGGGCATCACCTTATCATCATAGTACGCGGATAGTCGCTTGTGCAGAACGGAGGATGCATGACATGATGGATCGGACCACTATAATTATGTCAACCGGAAATCACTCGAGTCCGACAAGGCACCAGTGGTTCCGTGACGTGCACCAGCTTGCAAGTTCAGATCTGGTTCAGATGTTTGGGCCGAAGTACCTGCGCTCAGGGCCGACACTGGGGGGGCCGTAACCGTTGTTGTCGAATCGTACGCAATCCCATGAACCCCTCGAAACGAAGCTTGCAGGGACATTTGAAGCCTGAATGATAAATAATACTGGTGGGAGCGGGTTTCAGAGTGAAATAGCACCACTCGTTGCTGGTATATCAAAATCAACGCCTCGTTTCAAGCTTTTTGTGAAGATCTACTCACATAGATGATCGTAGGAACGGCGTTGCGTTCCAGAGAAGAATCCTGGTCATGATCACTGCACCTCCTTCGTTCATCTGATGTTAGATCACCCCGCGCGTCAGAGCAATGCAACAAATCAATAAGTCACCAGTAGGTATGCATTTGTTTGGGGGAATCGGCCCGAAGACGATGGGTCTGCAAAAAGTCAGCAGAGTCCATACTGCCCTGTTGTACCTGAATATGTCAGATGAGTGGGCGTACTCAGAGTGAAGTTGCCCTGCACTAGGGCGTATGAGGCATCGTCGGATATACTATAACGACACGGGGGACTAAAATATCTTCATTCCTCCTGTGAATTCGAACAAGGTAACAGATATGCTTGCTTCCGGGATCCGTGATCAGTCCCCCCCGTCTATGTATATATGAACTAATACCAAAGATGTAAACAATGCAGATGATGGGATCGACAAAGACGTACAACAGCCACTCTTGAGATGGGGAGGATGATGTCTCAGCACCAACTTGGTTTTTTGACCGAGGTCTAGTGATCTGATGACGGAGAGAACCATCCAAGTTGCCAGAGGGACCTGTACATCTCTATAAAAATCATAGAGATGATCGGATAACATGTATATTCATAATCAGATGTGGACGTACTGGATGAAGGCTGAGCAAGTTGTGTTTCAACTATTAGTAATAGACTTAGTCGAGACCTGTACATGGAAAGAAAAATAGTTGAAACAGGCCACGCCCTGCAGCCGTCAAGCCAGGCAGATCTCAATTAGACCTGTTTACGGCGAGCCGTGGGCGGTCAGCACACCTCAATGAAAGGTTCATAGTAGGTGTGGATCGCCCAGTTCATTTCAACAAGCCAATTTGAGCCACTCCTATAACTTCGAGTTGTAAGAGTGACTGTACCTGTCTGGGAAGATTGCAACAACTTCTCTGGACTATCAGCATTATTAGCAGCGCTTTTGGTGCCTTTGCCAGTGACCAACATGCAATTTCAGTAAGCAAGCCTCAAGGCACCTGCAACCACTGCAAAAAACCGTCCCTGCTAGATCATACACCAGTCCATCTCGCCCCGACTGTCTGTTTGATGCGTCGTGAATTATCATTCCGAAATAGTGTCTTGCTCCTGACCCGAAGATGGCTCAGTTCTAATCACAAATTAGAGACTTTGCACCAGACTGGCTGGAAAGGTTCGAAGGTCACAGGTTGGGTGTCGGGAGGAGTAGTACAAGAGATGGAAAAACAACACTTCATGAAGTCTGAAGGCGATCATTGGATGGATGGATAGGTGAGCAAAAGCCA
The DNA here is from genome assembly GCA_016628085.1 of Suillus occidentalis. Taxonomy (NCBI): domain Eukaryota; kingdom Fungi; phylum Basidiomycota; class Agaricomycetes; order Boletales; family Suillaceae; genus Suillus; species Suillus occidentalis. The sequence goes on from JABBWB010000062.1 coordinate 4,680, forward strand.
CGAGCTGTGGATGCTATGCGGTCTCATCTCAATGATCTCATGCATTCCAGGTTTCGGATGGGGAATAATAAAAACAATGGCGCCATGAGATGGTTTGCTTATCGGACTTTGGCGATGCGCGTGCGAGGTAGAACCACTTTACGGTGCGACATTGGAATGATCATCGTATCAGGATTCAGATGCGTCAGTCTGATAGTCACAAACCGAGATGGACTCGGAAGACGACACAAAGGCCCCAAACACAAACAAACAAACAATTATCCAATGCCGACAATGGACATCAACATGACCCTTAATGATCAGAAATCAGGCTGCCGGCGTGTTACAGGTATCCTATTTCGCATGTGCGATTTCTGGGTGGTGTCTTATAAGTATAAGTCAACAGATATTATTCATCATTCATGAATCAGGATGTATCTACTAGTAGCAGTACGATGCATTGGATATAGTGCGTTTTGTATACGAATCACTCTATACTAACCATATTTTTGTTTACCGCCCCGACACGACTCCACTGTCCACTTATTCAAGCGCATGATGCGCCGGATATAGCGAGTTACATTTACTCTGCTTCAACCCACTCTGTGTCACAGTTTCTTGTCTGAATTATCTGGTGTTGTGCCGCAAGAGGGCCCTTGTACCATAGGAGTAATCGAAGGAGCTGTTACGCCTCGGGCAAGGCCGAAGAGGGTACACCTACTTGTTTCAATCACATCACGCTTAAACCTGCGTCAGATTGATTTGTTTCAGAACTCTTCAATTTATGCAAGCCTGCAACGAGAACACCCCAAAATCGCGTTGGAAATAAGCTGCCGACATCGCCAACGACTGACACTTTGCTGGTGTTCAAATAGTCGCGTGCGTATTACTGGTTTGCAAATTAAAATTAAGATCTACTTTGATTCAATCTAAGGACTTCATCTTTTTGCTTGATGTTACAGTGTACACCGCAATACTTACTCTACCCAATCAGCGGTCTTGAAGCGGAATCAAATATTTATCTCCATCATGCCGTTTTGGCGACACAAGCGCTGGACGCTGGTATATCTAGCACGGACACCGTCACTAGATCATTAACACCCTCAACTTCCCCCACACGCTCACACTCATCCGTCGAATATGACCTTCAGTCTCCAATGATCCCAGTTTGTGGCCGTACATCGATCAGAATTTTTTTTTAAGCTATTGAATAGGTTTGTCGTATCAATAGGTGATGTCTCGATCCAACAACGACTTGCATTTTGCAGTTGCCGCCAGCGTCGTGGTCGTATATGACTGAGGTGAGCAGGACGCTGTTCTGATCCTGATGCCATTCTTATGATGTCTCCAGTATTAACAATTGGACAAGAAGTAGGTTGACCTTATTACTGGAGCAGCCAACTTGCTAAGAATGGTTCATAGATTGGACTAATCTGGGTGAGTCACAGAGTCTCATCAAAAAAACAGGAGAGTACGATGAATTCACGACAGAGGCAACGTTGGTCTCTCATGACCGTGATATATTTGGCTGTTCGTACCTCATGGTTATACTATAGCGTGGTTGACTGTTGTGCTGACTCCAAAATGTTCCAGATACGCTATACTGCAATACCTTATTCTGTGTATGTATTGAATCCAAAAATTGGTGATGTGCTAATAGCTCATCTCTGACGATTAGTGCCTTTGTTCTACGTATGTCTCATACGCACCATCGCACCATGTTCGATTCTTCTGACCGGTAGCACACAGCAACTATGGTGTATGTCTCACTGACAGATGCAGTGAGTATTCTACAACCATCTCCCTCCTATCCGATTGATTCACATACGTAGGGGTGAGTGAAATTCTGACCATCGACCTTGGTTCAGCATAATGAATACACAGGTGTGAGTCGAGTGTCTGATTCTAGCACGAGGTGATCACTGATTGGGTGTTTCAGGCGATATTCTGGACTACGCAATAAATTTGACAAATGTGGTCATGGCTGCCATGTTGGGTGGTAAGCTGCAAAATCTCAGTGATATTGACTCGGCGACTGAGAGATGCTGCAAGTCATCATGATTGCTCGGTTATATGCCATGTATCAAGGATCCAGAACCATACTTATCTTCCTTGTTATCATCTTCTTGAGTGTTAACATCGCCTGTGTAGCACTCTCGGCAATAGGACTCAAGTATGTTGTAGCAGGTAAGTTTTACTTGCTGACTTGCGGAACACAGCTCATTGGACAAAAACCAGAGGAGGCCATATCCTCTGGCATGCATATGTGCGGTTATAATTATGATGGGGATAGCTCGCTTCTATTTTCGATGACTTGGATACTCTCCACTGGTTGGGAGGTCCTCGCACTGTGTCCTTCGGTCTGTATTGCTGTGAAGCATTTCCGTGACCTGCGACGCCTCGGCCCATCAATAGGATCGACGATTGGGGACTGTTTCAGAGTGCTGATAAAATCTCACGTGCTTTATTTTGCGAGGTGAGCTTATAATTGAGAAAGTGATTATCTTTTCCTGCTAAAATTCCGCGCGTGCTAGCTTGGTCGGTGTCTCTTGCTTCGAGCTTATTGGTCTGACTCCAGTGATCTTGGTGCGCTGACCTGTCACTGACATTTGCTTGTACCAATGGCTCACTATTTCTGTAGAACTCAAGTTCTATTGGAGTTGTGACAGTTGATTGTGCTCATCAGCTTTTATTGGCCGTGCAGATGTTCGTGTTGGGACCACGCCTCATCCTTAGCGTTCGAGAATATCACGCAAAACTCGTTGCCGGCTCCAATGCAGACGCTAGCATGAATTCGATTGTCTTCCAGGAGCATGTGCACATATCAACTAGCAGTACTGTGTAGGGAAATGTTTGTCGGGCATTCTGCAGGGAGGGAGAAATTTGGTCGAGGATCTGTCGTAGTATTTATTAGACATATGGTGCCTCGAACTATAATTTAGGTGACGTTTATGTATGCAAACCCATTTCACTACTAGAAGTAAGCGAACAGCCCAACTACACTTGCACTGAGTGAACTATCCGGAACGTCTACAATGCAGTCCTCCATGTCCAGGACTGAAATACAACGATTATTGGTATAGATTGCTCAGACAGCTGATCCTACGCAAATGCGGAGTTCCGCTGTCTGAACATACAGATGAAGCCTTACGAAGTGTTCGCGAAGCGTGTAGCCCAGATGGCTGATAGTTCATTGGTCTGAGATACTTCATCCGAATATGGGCTACAGTGAAAGAAAACGAATGAATCACACGGACTCGTGGCTCAACTCTACCACGAATGAGTACGACAGGGAGATGAGGTATGCTGGGCGACGGGCAGAGAGTGAGGAGAATGGGAGCTTCAAATGGACTCGAAAGGCCTCAGGTACATCTGTCAAGCTATTGATGAAGCATCATTCATACCTACATTTTCACATGTAGCTGGGGGAGTGATGTATCAAGTACTCGTACCTGTAATAAGGGTTGATACACGAACCGCTCTGAGCTTTAGAACCGCTGATACACCCAAGATACACCATTGTGCTGGGCTGAGTATAAATAGCAACCGTCGGGCTAGGCAGATCCCTGTTTGCGGCGAGCCGTGGGCGGTCAGCACACCTCAATGAAAGGCCCTTTCAGAATGGGTGTGGATTGCCCAGTTGATTTCAACAAGCCAATTTGAGCCACTCCTATTACTTGCCATGAGGTTGTAAGGATAACTGTAACCGTCCAGCCTGGAAGGTCGCAACAACTTGAAACTTTGTTAGTACTCCCGCTTAGTACTAATAGGACTCACTGCTTAATTCCACTCACTTGCACAAGCGACGCCCGAAAACTGTCCAAGCCACAGGATATAGCAGTCAGCCCAAGTTGACGAATCCAAAAATGCAATAGTAGTCGGGTAGTACGGCAGCCTGAGGGCGAAGAAAGGCGTCGCCACCGAATTCCGAATTTGCCAAGGTGCCTCTTTTCAAGATGACTATCATCTTCTTTTCCTTCATCGCCCGTTTATCTTTCACTGCATTAATTTATCGACTCGTTCTGTATTTGACCTGCAAAATGGCTTAGAGTCTCGCAAGCGGTGTGCCGCCTTTGTTTCTACGACAATGCTAGTCTCGACCATCTTCCACCGTCACGGCATCAGTTCAGTATAGAATGGACTGTATACTTGACGTCGTTCTCAGCGTATTATTTGCGCTACGTACACCTGATTATTCACTCACCTTATCACAAGTGTGCTAAATCAATCGTATGGGTAGTACAAGCGCCAGCTAACAACTTGCTCGATGAGAGCTGCCTGGACAAAGGTGACTCTTGAGACTCGCATGTCTACTCCAACATTGGTGTGCCTTTGTAACTCACCATGACACATTCAGCTTCTTTAATCAGGCTCCCCTTTCAATTGAACTCAGAGTCCATCTCTACTCTCGTCTTGTTAAATACCACTGATTTTGCGCCACCAGCCTACCAGCAGCCCATCCTTGATGCTTTGCTTTTTGATATTCTCTTCGACGCTCTATGACACACTATAACCAACATTTCAGGATTGAAGGTGGGCAACTCTATACCAATTTGATCCTCATTTCGTTATCTTCACACTCTGCCTACAGTCATTAGTGGAAGAAATCTTGAAGTTCCTTCCTTTCGCATACCTGCAGGCATTTACGTGTCTATCGCTATCGATTCGAAGAGGCGCTGGGCGTCAGCTGTCCGAGCCTTATCATCTGATAGTTCTGTAGCTTGGGACGATACCGTGACTTTGTAAAGACTTCCACAGGGAATTGCAGACGTGCTTCCAGTACTAATCGTCCACTTGCAGATCACCATGTAAACCCAAATTATCACTAGAAATCATGGCATCCTTCGAGCTTGGCCAAATGCTGGGGCGTGGAGAAGTCATCAACAAACTTGAAATGTCGTGGCATGAGCTGTGCGAGTATGGAGACGAACTTTTTGGTGAGTTGTCTGCTTTGCATTCGCGCATGTCTATTATGTAACTGGATTTGTAGATCTGCCCTTTTCAACCATTCGTGGTGTCCAGCCCTATCTGACACTGAAGGCCGCTGTTGTTCAGACTCGTGGAAATCCACTGCTTCATGTAAGCAACACTAGTCCCTAGCCCTTTGGTTCTCACTGATAGAAATGCAATCTGTAGTCTATTCGTGAAAGTAGAATTGCTCATCACACATACGCCGGCCACACACGATTTGCCACATACATCACTTACAGGAATGTTGCTGAGTTGACCAATGCTGTGTGGCATTTTAAGTTCGTTCTGGACCGGTGTCTGGCCGGTCATCCTCACCGCGCTACCGCTCTCACTAACCTCGCGTGGGCCCGCCTTCAAGGGCACATTCTCAAGGATTTCCGAGGCATTGACTCTACTATATCTTTATTCCGCGAGGCTCTTACATTGTGCCCGCAGCACCATCCCGATCATCCCTTATATGTCTTTAATTTAACTGAAGCACTGACTAGGCGCCCGTCTACTACTGTCAACATCAGCGAAACCGCCCAGCTCTATTATGAGCTACTACTTCTATGTGCCGAGGGCACATATTTTCGGAACATCGCATTAGGGGACAATTGTCTTGGTTATGTTATACGAGAATGCAACAACCTACCAATAAACGTATCCGATGAAGGCATCCGCCTTCGACGAATTGTACTCGAGCTCTGCCAACTGGGTCATCAATGCTCTCTCGATGCTCTCACCATGCTTGCAAAGGCGATAGAAGTACGCTTCGTACAATGCGGCAACATTGATGATATAGACGAAAGTATACAACTCCGTCGTGACGCTGTCTCCCTGTGCCCTGCAGGACATCCTGGTTATGCCACTTACTTGAGATACTTGGCCGTGGCACTCAGCGCCTGCCGCTTCAATCACGAAGGCAAGATTTGCGATATCGATGAGGCCATCTCTTTGCACGAAGAAGCTCTGCTTCTTCACCCCGTTGGGCACAGATATCGTGATAGAGCATTGAGCAGCTTAGGATGCGCCATCCTCTACTGTTTCGAACAATGCAGCAATATCGATTTTAATGATATCAATATGGCAATCAAGCTCTATCGCGACACGCTGATGTTGTGCCCGCCTGGACATCCACGACGGGACACCACACTCAATGACCTTGCCTGCGCTCTCCTCGCTAAGCACCTGTAAAGTACGTGCCAGCGATGATCTTGATGAAGCAATCGAGCTGCTCCGCGCTTCCTTTCTATCACTGGAGCCAGAGCGCCGTAGGACTCGCAATTTGAGCTCGGCGCTCTGCTCTCGTTTTAAACAAACTCGGATGAAGAAAGATATTAATGACGCCATATATCTTTGTCAACAGTCATCGGAGGCTTTACCTTTAAACCATCCAGAAAGGTGCCTTGGCTACATGCAGCTGCAGAAAGCATATTTGTGTCGCTACCAGGTGCTACACAATGTCGCCGATCTGTCACTCGCAATGGAGAACTTTCGTCTGGCATCAAGGCACGAAACACAAGGCTTTCCACAGCGCATTCAAGCAGCTTTGGGTTGGGTTGTTACAGCCGAAAATTATCGTCATGAATCTGCGCTCGAGGCCTATGCAGAGTTTTTCAAGCTTCTTGATTGTCATCTGGCAACACGATCAACCACTATTTCACGGCGTGAAGCTTCCACTGCCTTCCATCGCGCCAGATCACTACCTGCAGATGCAGCATCGTGCGCCGTTCGCCGCGATAGGCCACGAATGGTGGTCGAACTTGTGGAACAGGGCCGCGGCCAACAGTGGTCACTGGCCTCTCGACTCAGGACTCCGCTTGAGGACCTTGACTCCACGAATCCCAATATAGCCCACGAGTTTTCGGAGCTCAGCAAGCGCTTGTTCGACATTCAAGGTTCTACAGGCAATACAGACCGAGCTACAATAGATCTGGCTGCGAAACAGTACAAGAAACTTACGAAGCAGTGGGAAGCTGTCGTAGCTGCAATCCGTAACATTCCGGGTTTCTCGCGATTCCTACTCTCCCCCCCATACGAGGAACTGCAAGCGGCAGCATGCCAGGGCCCAGTTATCATCCTCGTTGCGAGTAAATACTCGTGCAGCGCCATCGTTGCTGACGGTAGGCAAGCCCCACGACGTCGCCTTGCCAGGACTTGCTCTCGCAGACCTGGAGAAGCTCAAGGATAACTTCGCTAAAGCGATACGCCACGCGGCTGGTATGCCCCCAGAGGAGCCAAGGAAGGATTTGCAAATACTGTTGCGGACTGTATGGAAAGAGATTATGCAACCCATTGTTAACACCCTCCAGACAAAGCTGAACTTGAGGTACCAGTCTCGAATATGGCTGTGTCCGACGGCAGCCTTCACTAGTATCCCCCTTCATGCAGCTCACCCCTTTCGGATTAAGGTAGACAATTTGGGACGGGAGGAATGCCTGGAAGATATCTACATCTGCTCTTACACGCCGACACTTTCGGCTCTGATCAGAGCAAGACAGACGATGAACGCGCGCGCAGCTCTGACTTTTGTGGCTATTGGACAAAGTCAACCAGGCACAGGGCAAGGCACTGTACTCGCCACTGTCGACAGCGAGCTTGAGCTTGTCCATAACCTTGTCCCCCCTAATGTCCAGTTTACTAATCTTTCTGGCGATGAAGCCACACAGGCAGGTGCACTCGAAGCTTTGCGATGCAATACCTGGGTGCATCTTGCTTGTCATGGCAAACAGGACCGTGACCAGCCTTACAATTCACGTTTCGCTATGAGAGACAAACCACTCACACTGCTTGACATCATGGAGAACAGCGCCCCGCAAGCTGAGTTCGCATTCTTATCGGCGTGTCATACCGCTGCTGGCGATGAAGAGACACCCGACGAGATCATCCACCTTGCAGCTGGTCTGCAGTTTTCAGGGTTCAAGAGCGTCATTGGCACACTGTGGGCGGTCGACGACGCTGTCGCAAAATACGTCGTCAAGGCTTTCTACGAGAATATGTTCAAGGATTCGAAAAAGGAAGGTGTCATGGACTGCATGAATGCGGCCTGGGCACTCAACTGTGCTACTCGCGCCGTGAAGACGAAAGTGCCGCTCGAGCAGAGAATCGTTTTCATTCATATCGGTGTGTAAATCTATTTCGCAGTGCTTTCCATTCAGTCTGGTACAGTTCTACAAGTTGTTAATATTAAATTCTCTATCATTCCGTGAATGTGTTTGTTGCGATGTTACCTTGAAACTGAAGCTTTGCATCGCATCCTCTCCCATGCTACCACCTAATTTCAGAAATCTTTACAACCTTGTTCATTGCTGAAGCATTTAAATATGTCCTTCATGCACTACGCAAGGCTAGATTTAATCTTCCACACTAACAATATTCACCCATTCCTGTCATGCATTTATACTAGGCGCTCTGAAGGGCTTACTATGGGCTTAGTTCAACATGTATTTACTGTATAAATATATTAGAACTTCTACAAAGACAGAAGCATTCAATTAGAGTCCAGAAAAGACCAAAAAGTGGTGGGGGAGGAGAAGGTGGAGAAAGAAGGCTGTGTCGTTCAAGAGTGAGCATAGTCAACTAGCCACAGGTAATTTTCCCTCAAAAGAACTAGTGAAAAGGGTGAAGGATTGGGTGACTACTCGAGCTCCCTGTTAAAGACAGCGAGCTCGAGCGTTTTGTCGTCGTGCGGTATTACCAAACCGGGAAGTCACGACTGCGTATGTGAAAATCCTATTGTGTATGCATGTTTTGTGTATGAAATAATTGAAATTAATATCTAGCACCATCATGGAGCTCAGCTGCATGTTCTACGCAACTTCGAGTCATTTGCTGCAAAGATAGTATACGTCCGACACATTCCGGGCCAACTCCGAGTCCTTGTCGCAGCCTGAACGAGCGCAATGATCATGACTGGATGATGGAACAGTATAGAATAATCTCGACGCTCCCAGTCGTCCCACCCATCCAGTTGTCCAACGCGAGGATGTCTTGGAATGCGGCATTGGAGGGAAGTTACTAGTACTACTGCCAGTGGTTGCGACGACAAAATGTGTACGTGTGGGTTGCTTGTGGGATGTCCATACCATCTTTAAGGGCATTAAGCTTGAAAAGTCAAGACTTCCTACTCACCTATGATGTCAGTTGGTGAATCTCATGACTTTTTGCTTAAGATCACGATGCTCATTTTGATCTTATAGAAGCGCGCGACTTGTTTCTCATCCGTTCCAATACATTTGTTATACTGGGGTGATGCTACACCAGACGAAGAGATTGACCACTGACAGTGGTCCACTGTCAGGTCCTTGCAATGAAGTCTATAACCTGTTGCTCTCAGTCCCCGCACATCGTCACCGCGCTCTATGGCAAGTCCAAGCTCTTCGGTCACTTTTCATCACTCTTCTGCTCTCACTTCCATACGACTTTACTTCCCTGGTAGCGATCAATTCGCCAAACGCCTCAGTCGGCGATATAGAATGACAAAATAATCGTGAACTTCCTTTCATTATGCGAAACTTATTTTCTGATATCACATATGTAGGCCAAGGACCTAGTGCTTAAATCTCCTTCGATCATCACCGTTGCAATGAGCTGCGCGACGTGCCAAGCTGTGTCATTTTCGTGTTCCTTAGATGCTATTGTGGGGAGGATCATGAAGCGTCGAGAGGATCGGGCGAACTCACATCCATCATTCAGCGGTTGATTCAAGGATAACTAAGGTTTGTTAACTTTGTTCAGGAACCACCAACCTAGCCATGAATACGAAAGGCAAAAACGACAGTGACCTCAAGGGTGACAAGTTGTGGCCATATACTGTTTCATCGTTCCATCAGACCGTTCTTCGTATCCGGTCTGGATCCTGCTTTCTGTTCGATAGATAAGAAGGCGGAACGATTCATCGGGTATATGTGGCGTTTACATGAGCACGACGGTTCGGAGCCTACCGGAAGGACGAGCGTCTTGTAGCCTTCTAGCGTTTCTCTTCGAGGTCGAACCGTTCTACAGTATCGACGGACTCATGCCTATACACGCCCACATTCTTTCATTTCTCTCCCATCGCCGCATTCTCGCATATTTGTTGCTATTGCATCATGCTCGTTTGATCCTTTGCATGGCACCACATCAAAACGCCACCCGGCGGCCGCAGGCGTCAAGCCCGAGCTAACAAGTGATAGCAGCTTAGCGTTCTTTTTATGCGTACCAAGGCAACAGCCAATCTAACTTCAGGGTTCACCCGGTAAGGATGTTAGTAAGGATAGCTATCAAAGTTCGAAGGGATGGTTTCCAAGCGTACGTACGCCAACCCGTTCATAGCACGGCAAAGACCCGTTATCTGGCCTTGGATTAGAATTTCTATATGGTAGTCAGGGAGTGGCGACTCGAAATCTCAAACCATCGCCAAGGACGCATTGAAAATTAAAAGCCGGAGCTATACGTTGTGACCATGATGGCATGTGATACATGTGGTTTTATAGTTTTGCTAAAAATAATGCATTAGATCCAGCCGTACTATCAGCCTCACCCTGAACACAGATTTGAAGAGAATTGTTTGATAGCGATTTTAAGGAATCAGGATCACCATCACTAAGTTGCAGTTGTCAAGTATGATGTAGACGTCGCGCCTTAAAGGCTTCCTTCCAGCTGGTTTTTCATGCTACCCCAGGCAAACCCTAGGTAGCTTTATATAACAAACAACTTGTCCAACGGCACATAAACAACATGACAGCAGCACATTACTAGTATCGTACAACGTCATTTCAAAGCAAACAACATAAACGTGTCAGGGGATTGCATATCACAAAACATCGGGATGAATGAAAGCATAACAATAGCAGTCAATACAGGGAGAAGATCATTTATGAAGGGGGTAAAACACATGCATGGGTAAAATCATACCAAGTCGAACCGTTGGTGGTACATTCCAATTTCAGTTCCTCGTTATCATCAAAAGTCTATGAAGGAGAGAGGTGGCGCACGGAGGGGATACATAAGTTCAGACTGGACTTCAGAATTCGAAATTGTTGAAATAGCTGCTTTCAGAGTGTGTTATGGAGCTGGGGAGCATGACCGGCATGTATGGTGTCGTCAAGAGGCCATTCGTATATCATTGGTGTACTGGCGTGTTGGTTAACAAAAACCTGCGGCACGAAACCTTCTGGAGAGGTATCAAAAGATGCGCATTGGCCATCTGCCCACCCCTTGAGCGCAGAGTAAGAGGAATAACATTGGCTATCGTATGAGACGGGGTAGTCAAGACCAGCAGAGATATTCTCTGGCTTTGTCGCAATGAGTGCCGCCAGCGTCGGCGAAGGGAATGTATAGTTCCCAAAGCTCACGTCGACTGGTGACACGGAGGGACTGTGTCCATATGTCAGACTAGGGCAGTCTGATAACGATCCGACGGGAGATTGAGCTCCGAGGAGATTGTATGGCTGCCAAAGATATAAAATTAGCACAGACAATGAAGAAGAGAAGTGTAATAGAACTCACGTCATTCCAACGTGCAGGAGAATCGTCTCCTAGTCCTGACGGCAGAACAAGAGGTGATAGGTGACCCATAGAATCACCGTACACGGCGACCGATGGGTCTTCATATTGCTCTGAGGGAAAAGTGGAAGGGGTACAAACGCTGGGAGGAGAACTTGCAGTATCGGATAAGACATCATTGAAGTTACTGGCTAGAGAGTTGTTGCGGCTGTGGCCTTGAACATCCGCGGGGGATGCGAAGCGCCTTGCAGGTGCAGACAGAGAACGCTTGAACATCGCAGTAAGAGGTACTTTGAATCGATCGTCATGTGGAGTCTTGCAGCGAGGTTGACTCATGGCGGGATGATCACGGCCATCGGTGTTTACGTGACCAAGAAGGAAGAGGTCTTGCGAGAATTGGACCGACTCCATCTGGAAATGATTGGTGGTTGGAAAAGCTTCGCCCAAATTGCCTTCATCACCTCCCTCATGATCGCGTTCATCTTCGCGGCCAACAGCGCCTTTACCCACCTCAACTACCCTACTGATTCCATTCTCCCAATTTCTAAGCGCACTTTCCAGTTCAGCGCCCGTCTTGCCTTCCACCAAAAGATCCGCAATCATCGAGCACCTTTCATCTTTACTCTTATTCTTCTTCTTCGATTCGGCATTTCCGCGGCCTTTCTTGGTACTCTGGGTGCTTCGCCTTCTGTTGGCTATTGCCGGGCCATCCTTAACCTTGAGCTTCGCAAGCGCGTTAGCCCCAGGTCTAAAGCGCCAGTCTGGATAGCGCTTTCTATGTTCCGCCTGAGCAACGAGTGCCTTGGCCTCCCAGACTTCCCTTTCCTCGCGAGGAAGGGTTTTCCAGTATTTGCCTGTATGTAAACACATTAGTAACGAGGAGATCCGTCGACCACGGACAAACCAATAATCTTCGAGAGGGTGCTATGATTCCCCTCCACCTTCTCCGGAACTTGTTGGCTCCGAATGAAGGACGATCTGAAGAGGATGAAAGCGTTCGGTGGGCGTGGGATGTACGAGGCGTCCCGTTTCTTGCCATGAGAGACACGATCAACGGTCTGGGCCGCAGGATAGTCAAGTGAGTCTGTATACTCCGCAGGAGATGTGGACGCTGGGTTGTCCCATGCATTCTCGCAGAGAGCAGTCGGATCAACGCTGAAAGCAGTAATGGGTGTCATATCAGTGAAAAAAGTAAATGACATTGATGTGTTTGGATTGTCGACGAGTGGAGGCATCCCATCTGCATTCATTAGCACTGACATGAGCATACGGACGTTGAACATGAATGCAAAGGAAAACTCACCATCATCTTCAATATCGTTAGGGTAAATATCATGTTCACGAATTGCAGGCATGATATCGCTCGTAAAGCTTATGATGGTGCTGAAAAAGGACAAGACGACAAAGAGTAAAGCTTTCTGATGAATTGTTAGTGGGAACTAAGAGACGGACCTAGAGCGTCTATAATGCTGACAAGCACGCTGTCAGAGTGCTTTATTCCGGGATTGGCAGGAGATGCGAATTCTTGTTCCCACCTGTTGTGTGACCAGCGTCCTGAATCCTGATGAACCTTGAACCCAACGACTAACTATGAACGCTCGAATGTCCTCGCCCGTACGTGACGCCGAAGCCCTTTTATGCAATAAACACTGTCAATGGCCAGGGTACTGTCATCCACAAACCACGCAATAAGACATAAGCGCTAACGAGAAGCCCAGATTTATTATCAGAAAATCCCAGGACGAGATGCAAACGAGGTTTAGACCAACTTGGACGTTAATTGGGTTCGGACTTTCCGTGTCGAGGAAGAGAAAACTTAGCCGCATCAATTGAATGAGGGCAACATCAGACACATGGCTAGCCGGTATTCTGTCAGCCCATGTCATTGACTTCAGTAGCAACTCTCAAGACTGCCCCGTGGCCAGTGGAAATAGCCCAGCCGCATTGCAGCTCGCCTCACTGCATACACGCACTGTGGTGTCAACAAATTTCCGCAACTGTCGACAGGCCCATTGGCAGTACACTGCTCCAGAACCGCCTGCTCCTTGAACCACCGTGGTCATCGAACATGCATACTTTCTTTGATCATAAATATTAGTGGAGTCTCCAACCTGTCTCCTAGATGCTCCCTTCTTTTGAGTTCTTTCGACCAGTTCCATTCCGCTCGGCCCGTTGGCATGGGAAATCCGCATGGAAAGTACGCCGATTTCACCTTGTTTCATTCCTATTGAAGCATAGAGTTTCATGGCGCTAACACTTGGCGTTCCCGAAAAACGTCGTTTCCGTGTTCAGTCTACAGTCTGGTGACTGCATCATTTGACGTGTCGCTCACGAGAGTTTTGCTAGCGCTCCTCCACTTACCGCGTCGAGTGTATCTTCGCGGACGTAAAATATGTTATGAAGATCCGATTTTGTCCAATTTCTGGAAACTCAAGCCCTTCCACGAGAAACGTGTTTCGATGGTCACTATAGATCGGATGGTGTACGAGCTATGCCGACGCTCTATCTAACATGATTGTCGACACCTGATCCGTTGCTTTTTGTTGGTTTCGCCCCATGCGATCAACCATCATCTCGTGGTCGGTCCTGGGGCATAACAATTGTAATCGCCGGTGATGTTTCTACCACTCCTTTTGTCGCCGCGCCGCCTGATGCTACCCTAGCACTCCTTCTCTCGCGCTCAAAAGGAGATTAATCATAGATGGCCTGATTGTTAGGTAACTTTATTCCTTCGAATAATTAGCGCCTACATGCCGTATAGGAGACGATCATATCAGGCGATCAATAATCAATCTGTCGTGTGATACGAGTTGATTATCCTGTCTCCTCCATCACAATACATCTCTTTCGCGCAACAGGAAGGATCGTTGGGGTGAACGTTTGGCACAGTCCTCCCTAGGTCAAAGCACGGAGAATGCTTCGTTTGAAATTTGAATGGGTGTTTTTCAAGAGGACCACGGCAGTGATAGTCTGGCCCTGGCTTAGTGCTTGCTGGAGTCAGAACTACTCCCTCGAAGTCAATCGATTATCTCAAAATGGAGGTTCCTTTGTGTTCCAATTCCAAATTCCTATTTGCCAGCGGACACATCAAAGCGCTGGGCTTATGGTCGGTAGTATTGCGCCCCCGAGATACTCGGAGATAACATTTTCTTGAGTTGATCTTTTCCTTATCTTGGTCAGTGGCGGGTTAACGTTGCGTTATAGCACGGTACGTGGTTGTGTCATTTGACCAGCACGTCTCCGTATTGAAGACCCGAATACGGGTTCAAGGTCACATTGGCATGTCGCATATATCATTGGTAGTGTCACAAGGGTCTTCATATACTCTTAGACTGAGATTCCATCTACAGATAATACGTCTTCCTTCACTTATCAGTACTTCAGTACTGAAGCCCTGTATTCCGTACATATGTATAACCTTTCACAGACTGTTTGCTCCATCCACCAGGTCAGGATAATTCCATCCGTGGTATCCACCTTCTAGAACACAAGCTTTGGACTCCGCATCACCTTTACCATTTAGATAATCTTGATACCTGAATTTGCTTTTAGCAAGACAGACACCGCAGAGGTGCTACTCACCAAGCGGCACATCGAGATCCCCGTCCTTTGGAGCTCCCACAGTAAAAAATCACCTGCTTTGTCTTGCCGTGCTCATCATAAAACTTGTTTAGTGAACCAGCGAACTCGTCTGCTCGCCACTGAACGCTTTCCACAACATGACCGCCCTGTAGCCATTCAACATCAGTTGGCCCACTCACCGCACTGTCTACAACTTACAACACGATCATTCTCCCGAACGTCAATAATAGCGTAGTCTGAACGATCAGGGTCGCGAAGCAGACTTGCAACTTCACCGGAAGTTAAATGGTCTTTCGGATATGCATCCCACCAGCGATCAAGTGCTGGAGGCGATTTTTCCGCAGATTCATTATCTGAGGAGACTTTCTTTGCGTATATCTGGTACGAAACTTTTATGGATTAGTTTTGATATTTTCGTTTTGGTATGATTACCCCCCTACCAGCCCATTCGTTAAGGTTCCCGATGGTAGTCTGAGGGAGAGTGCTGGTAGTGGCTACATAACATTTGGTTGAGGGGTTAGATGAAGGTGCGCTACCGCATGTGGGCCCAGCGGATTTATAGACCTCGAGATCTCCGCCGGTCTCAACAAACAGTGCATCTGTGTGATAGCCGCTCGGCCACAAGCGTTTACTACATACACTAGAACTCACCTGTAAACCCAGCAAGCTTCATAAGAGCTCTGTATTGCTCCAACTGAAGCGCCCCAGATATACATCCAATGTAGGCCGAAAGGTCGGACCGGATGGTGTCCGGAAGCAGCTTCTTTGCGATGATCTACACTCAGAATTTAGGATCAGCGGGACCGACCGCGCCGCGCAAGGAGCTCACATCATCAACCACGAGACGTCCACCAGGTTTGAGAACCCTATAACACTCTTTCAAGAGGGCTGCCTTCCCCGCATCAGGAAGCAGATTAATGACGCAGTTGGACAAGATGCAATCTACGGAAGCGGTTGCCACAGGTAGGGGCTGTGTCAGCTTCGCCTGAATAAAGACTACCTGAGGCGGTTTATTTCCTTGCTTGAAGGCATTCTTGCGTGCTAAATTAACCATATCCTGCTCTGATTATCATGGTGTGACAACACAACTCGAACGAGACCCACCGCTGACATGTCCAGGCCGATGGCCTGCCCCTTAGGACCGACTTTTTGGGCCGCAAGGAAGAACATCAATACCAGCACCGGAGCCCAAGTCTAGAACGGTTTCTCCCTACGACCATGATTAAAACGTGACGGACTTGTTCTCGAACAACGCACTTCTTTGACGGACGCCATGGCCACGGGATTTCCACAGCTGAGTCCCATGTGCGATTCTGCTGGGATGGACTTCAGCTGTTCCGCAGTGTATCCGAATGCCTCCGCGACTGCTTCAGCATCTAGCAAATTCACATTAAGACGATGCGTTTAGACCACATGATGATCGAGCACTTACATGCTGTGTGTGCGCCTTCCTTCGCAATGGAGCTATAAGCATCGCACACTGCGCTGACGACCCCTTCGTCAGTGGGTGGTACTGTTCCAGCAAGCATAGTAGTTCTGCTGGGTGATTCGTAAATAGCCACTTGATATATAACATGCTACATGACCAATCCAAATTCAAAGTCATAATCAAAATCAAAATTCCCACATACTTTAAGTTCTGAGGAAATCAAAATCATGGAAATGACTTGGAAGTGACTCTCACACAAACTTTCGCACAAAACTGTAGTACAGAATGCTGCCATTCGCTCACGTGGACTATAGGAGGTCAGGCAGAAGGCGTATCGACCAATCAGACTTATGCATTTTGGCAGCACCGAGTCTTGACCGAGTCCCTATATATATAGTCCACCTTATGTAAGCAAGGATAAGACTCGATATTCAAATGATATTCAAATTCGAGAACACTCAAAAAGTCCGTCAAGTCTCTCTCATACATTTTCAACCTTTCTTACTTACGCCAACATGGAGAAAGAAGAAAATACCGTCAAGAAATCAAACGAGCAACCCTCTGGGCTAACTGATTCTCTGACGTTGGACCACACGCCGTCGGAGAATTGCCATGATCATGATCTAGCAGCACCTCAAGGTGCAGTAATCTCACTGAGACGCCATATTTCCCCTCTTTGACAGCAGTATGTAGTTCTATTTCAGAAGCTCAGTATACTAGACCGCTTACTCACGCCGGCCATATTGGTATGCATGATCGTCGGGGTAGTCATAGGCGAGTTCGCACCTGGCGTGCAGCAGGCGTTCGACACCGTCAAATTCTACAGTGTCTCCGTCCGTAAGCACTTATATTTGGCACGTTGTAAATGATGCTCACAGTCTTAAAGCGATTGCAATAGGGCTCATTGTTATGATGTGGCCTATTCTCACAAAGGTCAGATATGAAGCCCTTGCGCGAATATTGTTGTCCAGGCGTTTGTGGTTGCATATGGGTATTAGCATGACTCTGAACTGGATCATCGGCCCCCTTATTATGCTCGGTCTTGCTTGGGCTACGCTCCCCGACCTCCCAACGTACAGGACAGGCGTGATCCTCGTCGGGCTCGCTCGTTGCATTGCCATGGTCATGGTGTGGAATCAGTTGGCCGGTGGGGATGGCGAATACTGTGCAATTCCTCGTCGTCGTTAACTCAGTGCTCCAAATTATACTCTACTCACCCTATGCGGTCTTGTTTGTGAACGTCGTTGGACACACCGAGCAGGGTGTTCATCTTGCATACGGTTCGGTGGCGATTTCAGTTCTCATTGTGAGTTTCCTGAACATCAGAATGATTATTGTGCTAACGATTCAACAGTACCTTGGAATTCCTCTCTTTGCTGGGGTCATCACACGCTTCACAGTCATTCGACTGAAGTCGAAGGAATTCTTTGACAACACTTTTGCACCGCGATTTTCCCCACTCTCTCTCATTGGTCTCCTTTACACCATCATCGTTATGTTTGCATACCAAGGACATCACATTGTGCAGAATCTCGGACCTGTTTTCCGGGTCTTCGTACCAATGATCCTATATTTTGTTATCATGTGGACGTCAGCCTTTGCGCTGGTGTTCTTTCTTTCTCGCCGAGAGTTTCGCAAAGGAAACGCAGACGGTGGCGATTACTCGTATGAGCTGGCAGTGGTGCAGGCTTTTACCGCAGGAAGCAATAATTTCGTGCGTACCTCCAAGTTACTCGATTGAATGATGCACTAAACACATAAGTTGTATAGGAGCTTGCGATTGCAGTAGCAATAGCTGTGTATGGAGTGGGGTCAGATCAGGCGTTGGCAGCTACCATTGGGCCGTTAGTGGAGGTTCCTGTCCTTCTTGCACTCACCTGGGTGGCGCAATACCTACGTGTTAGACTACAGTGGGGGCCTCCAGCGCAGTGCAAGAATGTGAAGGTGTAGGTTTTCTCACCTATCGCTTACTCTACTATATCTCCCTACTATATCTGTTGTGATGAGAATTCGATAGATGTTGTTTCTCACACAACCGTGGCGGCGGTGGGTCAGACAAAACGGTTTGCTTCCAAAAGATGAGATGTGTCGTGCCCCCTAAGTGCCGCCAGAATTTGCCGTTATCGGTATTGGCCTAGTAAACTTGATGATGTCGTCCTGGGCACTGAGGACCACACTGGAGATTTGGATTCTGTCTATCGTTCATGAGAGCTGGATGGCAAGTGCTTATATATTAGGTAATTCAAAACCAGCCCACACACGCACAAACCTTAACTTCAGTAATGGAAATGAACGCCGACGATGAAGGCGCCTGCGTCAGTGGGTTTACGAATACAGGCGCTAATTGGCGGTAAGCTGTGTAAACGCCTGTTCACAGCCTGTCGCACAGCACGTGCTCCACCGCCCGCTCCTACGTTTGCGTCTTACAACATCATACCTCTCTTCTAACTTTCCAGATTCTAAATGAATATTCGAAGAGCAGAGGTGCGCTTAACTACCTGCCTTGATTCCACGCAAACTGAGCATCGTGTTCAACACTGTTTATAAACTCGAACAACGTGTGGCGCTTAGCCAAAGGATCTCACCAAGATACAGCAATGCAACTTGCACAACCTCCCTGAGAACTACCACATGAAATTTTGTGGGTTGCCTTCAATTTAGTTGGAGACGCCATCCCCATTCCCAAATTTGCAGGGGCCTATTCCTTTATAACTTGGCCAGAGGTTTCGTATCTCGCAGAGGACAGCAGTGGGCGTGTAGTGGGCTATGTGCTTTCGTCGATGTGGGTGAAGGTTGCGCACATGTGTTTACGACTAATTCTATAATTTTCTACAGAGAGCCAGATGAAGAATTCCCTTGGTTGCAAGTCGGTCATGTCAACTCTCTATCCGTACTCCGAACGTATCGTAGGCTAGGTCTAGCGAAGCGATTAATGCTACTTTCGCGTTGGTTCATTTACGCCATCTGATTTGGTCCAAAGCATTGATCTTAATTACCTCCAGAAAAGGCCATGATCGATTCATACAAAATAGAGTACATTCAGCTCCACGTACGCAAGTCCAACCGAGCTGCCTTCAGTCTGTACAGCGAGAAGCTTGGCTTCAAAATCCACAGGAAAGAGGTCGGGTACTGTGAGTTATTAACTTGGATGTTCCATCTACTATTATTGACTATCCATACAGATGGCGATGGTGAAGATGCATACTCAATGAGAATCGTCTTGAAACCACGGAGCTTGTGCGTATTCATATTTTTGCACCCGCAGAACTTACTAACACAGCGCAGCACTCATCGAATCGGTCGCAGATTCCATGCATTTTTATACGCTCGGCAACGAGCAGTCGCGAACTGGACTTTGAAATGTGCGAAACGGGCGAGTCAGATAAAATGAAGATACCAAACTTGCTTGCCAGTCATCCACGAAACTGTCTTGTGCTTTGTTTCGAATTACCCGTCGCCTTCGTAGGATATCACATTTATATATCCACCTCTAATTCAATTTCGATTAGGCAATATATTGACAAGTACGACATCGAATTTCTGGATGGTTTACTCATAGTTTCGTACCATGTATTTCTGGTGATTTACACTTTCCATCCTTTGGCAAGCCCCATCACCGGTGTCTAGATCAACAGCCTTCTTGAAATCCAATAGACGCGCAAGATTTCCTCCGTAGATTTCCTCCGAGGACGTAGAAGGAAATGCATGGTTGGAATCCCTACTTTCCAACATCCTGTCCAGTCGTAATTGCTACCTGTTGTGGGTATTTGGAACTGGCAAGAACGATTTCATATATATGAGGTCGTCGTCTCGTCGGAATTCGCCCATGTGCAAGTATAGCTCCAGGAGTGAGTATCCTCCCCTACGTGAATCCGGATAGGCAGATGGTATGTCAGTGTGGCTGTAGATAGAATCAAGGACATGATCCACGTCGTCAGGGATAGTACGCATGCTGGTGTTCGCCAGCTTACCGCCGCAGTAATATAGCTAGCCGCTCGTGTCAGTAGACAATCTAAATAAAAACATATGCAAGTGCTCACGAGGGCCTCATTTGGAATATCGTTCAACAAGAACTCTGTCCACTCCTCCATCGCTATGGAATTGAACACAGCTCTGTTTCGCGGCGAGAAATTAATGATAAAAAACCTGAGGCCAAAGTACCGTTTAATGGGACAAAAACTTAGACTATGGACAGGAAACACCTGACAGAAATATCGTCATCGAAAGTGTGGAATCACCAAGAAATATCGAAAATACCATGTGGGCGAATTGACGCATCGTAAATCTATAATCTGCTCGACAGGACAGGCTACCCAGAAGCACATTAGCCCAAGACGCATATTGCCATTTGAATAAACTGAAACACAGTTGTATGTGGCATTGATGCATTAGAACCTGTGACTCTTGCAGGAAAACTGGTGATGACAGGATTTACTGCGCCGAGTTAATTTAATCGTATGAAATACGCCCACCCTAGTTATGATTCCGCCGTGCTGCACCATACACTGGGATCCAATTGTGTCGCCCGAAGTTGAGATCGAGAACGCGTTTTGAAAGAGAAGAGTAATAATTTCCTATCAGGAGGGTAGTGTAGGTATTAGATGCGGTACTTCTCCAGAGGACCACAAACGAGGTTATTGTAACCTCCCTTCACAGTGGCATGAGAATTCGAAAACAACAAATATCATAGGTGGCAAAACTTACCCGCAAGCCGAGGAATAAATCTGGTTCGTTACAGTGTGCTATCAAGCAAAACAAGATCGTATGCTCCAAGGTTGTCGTTTATCAGTCCATACTGGTTCGTTAGATGCAAAATCTAAATCATGTGACGAGGCGTTATAACGGCACGCCCAAAATATCATCTGTTGACATTCATATACATACCTCCACCAAATACGATGTCGCCAACTGGATGCAGTGACTTACGGCCCACAATATCCCTGCCGTATTCATTGAATAGACGTAATCCCGTATCACACCAGTGCCAACTGCCATTGCTGTTTGGGCATTTGAGTGAAACGTCACGGTGATGTCTGAGAACAACACATTGCGATTTAAATGCCTTTGGTCGATGAAAAGCCTGGGTTGGTTGCGTGACCACCGCCTTTAATCTGCTTGATAGTTATGTAAGAAAATCACAAGCTGAAGAAGTCATCGCTCACTCCAACCGACGTCTTGGTGTCCCATTATTTGGGGCTGTGATACAAGGAATGTGAGGTCTTAATTTTGGAAACACAAACTGCTTTCCTGGGGATGCCAGGTTCGAAGGAAGAAGCAGGACTTCATTGGTCTTCGACCAATAATGATAGTCCTTTTGATAGTCCGATCCTGCAAATATTGAACATACTTACTCTTTTTTTCTTTCAAATTATTGTCCTTTGGGGTGTGCTATCCTATGTTGGACACTACTAATTAGTCTCATACTCACTCTTTTGATAAGTGGTACCTACCATTGTAATACACGCAGATTTCAAAGAAACGGAGGTCGCGATCGACCTTCACACAAGCAGTAGTATGTACCCAGTACTGGGTAAAATGAAGCAAAAGCTCCCCAATGCCACCTGCAAAAACTTGCTTGAGCGCTAGGGAGCCACTCGTCACTCACAGATGATACCGTCTGGCTCAATGAGAGGAAGAAGTTCTGCTTGATCTTGCTCGACAATGCCTATCACATGTGTAAGATAGAGATAAAAATGATCCTGGCCGCCGTTAGCTAGATTATCCAAACCTCCAAGCCCACTCGATCCCACTTGCTCTGCAGGCACGGGATCGACGCTAGTAATGACAGGGCCGCGACGCGATCGAAAGCTATCTACGGCGGTTGATGCAGTGTTGACAGCTTCCATAAGAATGATCGATGATGGAAACAACATGAGTGGGGTATTTTATGCCATCTGCCAAATTTCGAGAGAGAAGTGTAAGTTACACACTGCCTTTTCAATACAACGCACCCCCGTGTCAAAACAAGTTGTTGTTTCAAACAAATCCCTGGCGACGAGGCTATAACACACCACATGGATTCGGCCGAACTATGGCTCGGTATGCATCCGCAAGTGGAAGAAGGGATCACTGCAATCGGAGCTTCAATTTATATTATCATTCGGTTACATAAACAGTGCAAGTCACGCAATTGTGACGCACTGGTTTTTGATTCATCATCATCATAGGATGAATCTATCCGAAACGTGATGCATACATAGCCAGAAATGCGACTGCGAATTGGATCATCATCAGCTATCAATGATCCGCGACCGATTCAATTGATCACCGTAATTGAGCGCTGTAAGTGCTAGCGCCGACCGCTGACCGCTGATGATGAGAAACAATCCGTTATCTTGGCACACTTGGCTCAATATTGACGACTCTTATATTCTAGTCAAGCGCTTACGCAGCTGACAAAGAGCGCGCGTAGATGCCATTTTTACCGGTGAGATTTAAATCCCATCTTGCTTAGAACGTTCACTATCCCCACCAACAGCCCGACCAGGACAGGAAACCAGTGAGTAGATTTCTGGACTTTTGGTAATTGCCAACCGACCGAACTGCAATCTGCAGACAGCCTTCGAAAGTACCACTGGGCTCTAGCCAGACAAAAGTCTCTCAGCTCCCGCAGTCTTCTGGCAGGCGCTGTGAAGCTGTGTTGTACCAGGTCCATTGTCTGTGCCAATCCCGAAGCAGTGGTCTGTCACTTTCCTGAGGACAAGTCATACACAGAGTCATTTCATAAGTATGTAGGCTGTGTTTATGGCACCGAGCCCGAGCTGACCATTGTCGTCGTATAAATAACAAAGAGGTCTCCCGACATCTTCTTTTCTAAACCTCTAAATTTGCAACGATGTCTGGGCCATACGTCTACACTCAACCGACCTACGAACCTCCTCCATATTATACCCACCCATACACGCCCCAGCGATCACCTTTCATTCCTCCCTCTAATTTATTCCCATCTTCTCCCTCTTCACCTTACGCCGAACTTCCTGGACTCCCACACACTTACTATCCTGATGGATACCATCGCCGTCGCCCTCCGTCTTGGCATGGAGGGATGGCCGCAGCGCCTCCCAGTCCCTCCTTTTTGGGGGTTCCATTGCCGTCGACCCACAACCGACGACATTCATTCGGCAATGGCAATCGCTCTGCTTGGCCATACCAGACGTCGTCGCAGCATTTCCAGATCCACCCGCTTCTTAACGGAGAAGCTTATGTGTCGGAGTTCTACTTCGACATTGCCAATCCAGCTTTCGCGCCATTGCGCAGAGTTGGTCCAAACCACACGGCTATGGTGTCTGTTGAAGAGCTAAGGGAACCTGCTACATTCCCGACAATTACCCGCATGCGTATTACGCATGATGCCATTCCTCAATGGCCTATTGACTTGGAGCTCGTTCATGGCGAGTACGATGTCTCGGGCGCTCTGCCCATAACGGTCGGCGATGTTTTGTGGATGATTCATTCTTCCCTTCACCGCCAAATTTCTCACTCTGACTGGGCTCAGCTAAGTCAGAGTGAAGAGACTGCAATTGCACGGGCATATACCCGCAGATACAGGAGCATTCCTTCATCTGCTCAGCTCGAAGCAAGCCAGGGAGTCAAGCGCATTGATTATCTGATGGAGAGACGTATCTTCAGGGGACTCGTCAGAGCTCCGGACGAAGATGGTTTCTGCCATTGGAAGTTGTTGACGTGAATGTTGACTGCCTTTGTAACCCCCTCTTTGTGCTCAATCTGTCACAACCATTTGTTCCATATCACCTTGGTTCCTCACTGTGATTTATGATGTTACCATATCACATATACCCTACCTCAAGGCCCAACTGTTATCACCATACATCTACGTTCGTCGGCCTGTGATGAGAAATGTATGTACGTTTACAGTTTAACTCAAAATTTGCCATAGTTCATTACATATTTCTATGGAAAGCTGAAGACGCGAGAATGATAAATATGAACATTTGACGCCTTCATGTGTCTGATCGGTAGACAAAGTTGAGACAATGTATAATACGCGGGGCACCATAGGCACATCAGACTCAGCACGCGAGTAGGTACAACACATGGATGTATTTAATAGAAGTGAAGTGCGTATCGTGGTCCCAGGCCCCCTGTTCCTGTCTCTGCCAAGTCCAAGTCCAAAATAACGCTGAGGAAATGAAACATGTAGGAAAGTTCCCGCAAGAAGGTGTTAACGTTCAATAAATGTTGGGTGGTAAGCCTCCTGTCGATGCATATCCGTGTTACTAGTAGGAGAAAACATGGTTTCATATCGGGGGCTATTCATCTAAGAACATTGATACCAGGGTCATCACACCGCTATCGACCAATGATCGATACCCTTACCTGAGCGGTAACTGTCAGGTCTACCGCGAGTCTCGCATAAGAATGTCATGCTTGTCAAAGCCACCGACGAAATTAGATATTCTAAGCAATCTACAAACTGCAGTACTCATCGTCTTTCCGTCTCAATATTCAAAATTTAATCCTAAGTGACAGAGAAAAATATCTCCTCGGAGATCACATCGGTCATGTTGTAGGTCATGTGTTGTAACGACAAAGGGATTCAAACTTATTGTGACATCAAGGAGAAAATGTTCAGTTTCAGGCGGGGACAGGAGCACTCACGGAAGTTTGTAATTACCGCGCTCGTCCTCATTGAAGGGGCATGATAGACCAGATACAGAACTGGGAGAACAGAAAGAAGCTGCGATCTGTAGCGCGTCTTCTAAGTTCTTTCAGCACATTTCTTGACAGCTGCATCGCAGCTTAATACAAAGGGGTAAGAACTCATCCCAGCCAAGCCATGAGCTGTGTTCACTTCAGAAGAGCTTTACGTCTGCGATGATTGACAGCAATCGAACTTATCGACATTATCTCACACGAGGACACGGGCATGCAAAGATATGGATTGTCTGTTCTGGAAGCAAATCGTTAAAAGCTAAAGTCCCTATTAGGTGAAGAAACATACCATGAAGATCTTACGCCAGCCACGTGAAAATCAACAGTAGTGATGCTGAAAATCGTGCTTCGCAGCATCTACCCCTTGCCTAAATCCATGCTCTGTAATATGTTAAGAATAGGGCCACCTAAATCTGCGATAACCACAGATGGACTTATCAAAATAGCGGGTATGTCGTGCTGCCGGCCGAGAAGCGGCCAAACCTAGAAGGGGAACCACCTTGAATCGTGCACTCACCGAACTCCCAAATGTTGTTGCTGCGCCCATTTTCACGAATGTGGTCTTGCGCCTTCCTCTTTGCAATGCAGCCCTTGAATCCCAGTTCTGAGACGGCGGCCTGACCCGCGCGATCAAACGTGAAGAAGTCATAAGCCACGACCCAGCCCTGATCGAAGCCGGCTTCAAAGCGCCAATGCTCGTAATAACTAGAAAAACGGGCCCAGTAGGATACATGTTGGCCTTGAAAAAAATTAGGGACGATATGGCGACTGTAGGGTCGCTGAACTCACCCAAGGCTACATTTCTAGCGGTCACCTTTCTGGCGTTTGTATCGGCACTGAGTCCAACATGATCCTTTACTGGAATCATGCCCATGACTTCAGGAAAGATGCCATTTTCAACTGCGTCTCGGAAAGACCATCCTTGGTCTCCAGGCAACTCTTTTTTGTATGTCCAAAGGAATGATCCAGCGCAGTACAACTCGAAGAGGTCAAGCTGAGCCCGAATGTAAGATGCTCTTTTCTGATGTTCATCCGCTGTGCCTTGCAGAGAGCCTGGATTCAAAGCTCCAGACCACTCGCCAACTATGATCCCACTTCCTGATGCTGCGAGCTTCTCTGAAGCGCGGGAGAACATTTGTGGAAAGGGGGCATTCCGATCAGCAAGGGATGCAGTATGCTGCGTTGCTGACGTTGAAATATCGCTCTCTGTGAAACACCGGTACAGATGATGGTCGACGCAAGTAAGCGCCAAGGAAGATGGTAAATGTGCGACGAAATCGGCATATTGATCAGTCATCCAACAGTCTGATATGTAGATTGGGAAGCTAGAATCTATATCTCTTATCTCTCGGATTGCGTCCCTATACCAGTCATAGAGTTTTTTGTGTGAAGAAGGATGGGGTTCGTTGAGAAGCTGTACACCGACTATGTTGTAAACAGCGGTTTCATGTGCCCGCAAAGCGATAAGATTTGTGACCAGAACGCAGAGAACGCGAATGGCCAGCTGCATATTGAATTTGCTGTTGAAAAACGAAATTACCGGGGATGATGTTCCGGAATGCGAATCTTTATTCTGTTTGCCAGGAGCTGCGTGAAGGTCTAGAATTCGCGAGTAAGAAATGACATATGTCCACCCAACGAACGACACACCAAACAGCACCCCAATTCCGAAGCTCTGGGCAGTGATCACCGCGGTAACCAGTCTACTCCACGCTCCCTCGTAAACATGCTGAAGGCCATCGAAGTCAGTTCCAGTAAGGATAGACGGGTCCAGTGCACAGATATGATAGTATCCGATCTGTTCAAGGCAGCTGCATGAGATGATACTGTTGCACTATTACAAGACAGTGCGTACTGGGATCCGCACAGTATTGATTCCCCTTGCCGAGAGCCATTCAAAATCGCTGGGGGTAATCCAGGAATCCCAGTGTTGTTCTAGAACCTGCTTTGCATGTAGACCCTTGGCAACGTCCAGATCACTCTGTCCGCTGCCGGCGGCGCCTTGAAATGGTGATTCTGATACCCACCGCTCGAGAACGAACCACGATCCTGAGCCAGAGTTAGCTCGCTTTGACTCGGATGATGCGTTTAGTTTGAGCTTACCAAGATTAACTCCGCGTTGCTTGCGATATCGGTAGTGGCGTTGCTGAGGGCTTTCTTGTAGTGCTTCTTGAAGACCAAGCCCTGATTCAGTCTTGCTATCACGTCTCCCGTGTCTCAACCTAGAGATAAAGCTCCGCATGTTATGTGTCTACAGGACCGCATCAGTATTTTGAGTATCCGAGCCACAAATTACTGGTCAATGTTCAACTCGCATAATGACTAAACATTTAACGTTAAACAGGCGTGTTTGGCAAAGGCTTCTGATCCAAACAGTGACAAGTTTCGTAAGCCCATCTCATTGTCGGTACACCAAATGGTAATTATGACCAACAACATTCGTAATATGTCTGCCGCGTCGCGCCCTTGTATGTAGTTGATGCGCATATATCCTGCGCAGGTACCTCTAGAAGCTGCTTCTGTTACGCTGTTAGAACGGTATGCTTGATTAGCACGCTTCCTCAATGTCAGTCTGTTGATTTCTGCTCATCAGCGACCGATCTTGGACCCTGTGGTTGACTCGGACCTGTGGGATATTCCAAGCACACATCAGAACTCAACTTTAACCTTGTTTCAGTTTGCTCCTCCTGTTCTCCTGTCCCCTGATGGCGCATGTCTTTAGCTTCTGCATAGAAAAGTATATTTATCTGGTTCATACAACCTGCATAGAGGGTGCGGCATTCACTCATGAAACTCAAGTTTAAAGGGAACACTTCTACACATCGTGGTATAATCACAGATAGCTTAACCGAAAATAGTTCATCTCGCTAAGATGGCGGCTTCATTTCCCTTTAGCGATGTCGAAGAGGTCTGTCCCTCTTTTCTTTCGCCTCACTCTTTTTCTTAAGCGCCGCAAAGCACATATTACGGTCTAGACCCGATTCCCGGTTGGTGATTCAACCGACTTCTTGCGCGCCGCTTGTCCCTTATTAGGGTGGCCATGCGCCATGAAGCGTGCTGCTATTGCTATCTTTCGGCGGACCTGGCAACTCTGGCAAAGCGATATCGCAAAGTACTACAACGGACACGTCAAATTTTGGTGAGTATGAGCCCCTCCAGTCGTAAATGCCTTTCTAGTCTAATGTCTGAAATTATCACCCTATGAAAACGTAGGCTAGTGGACAAAAATGTGCTATCTCAGCGATAAAGGTGTACCGCCGCGCCTTTGCCATAAAAGGAAAACACGCGTTTTACATGCGTCTTGAGTGTCGTGAACCGAATCACCTGTGATGACGGATTGGCATCAAACCTCATGGTTCCAATTTCCAATCGAGATAGTATAACGCATTCAACCGCGTCGCCACCGTTGTTCCTACTCGTTCCGAACTTTACTCAAACTTCTCACAGGAAGACCCTCTTTCCTCTCAAAGCCATGTTATATTGTAAATTCCCTGTATTGGTCGTGCTTCATTACTCACGGACTTTCCGGACAGCATCTAAGACGTGATCATTGATCCACCGCACAGACTGACAGTACGCTTTTGGACAACAGATCTTTTATTGCAATCTCCCCTCTCGGCATTAAATTCCATGTTTGTCACCCAATACCACGTCCACGGCTTTTCTAGGGGTGCCCTTACTTCATGTAAGTATTTTCGCCAGGATATGTCTGGAACTCACAGGCGATCCGATCCAGGCATGACGGCTAACCTGTACGCTTATAAGAACCCGACCACACACTTCTCTTGCCGAGTTCATCCCTCCTCTTGGTTCAGTACCTCGAGCAACCACTGCATCTGACTCTTACTTGTCACTCACACTTTACGAACAAAAAGTCTTAATGGCCTCCTACTTCCGCTCCATCTTTGGTGGAAACCCATGTCCTAGTCACGACAAGCCCCATTCACGCTCACGCTCCAACCCTGCAAATTTCTTCTATGGCCCGCCAGCTGGTCCAAGCTCTTCCTCACGCCTAAAGACAAAACGAAGCAATAGCTTCAGTGCTACAACAGCTCCATCTCCACTGCGATATACCACGTTTGACGCTGCCAGAGACATGAGATACGGTACCCCGTCGAAAGCTGAGAAGGTGCCGCTCTACAGGCATTCCAGCTACAGGTCATCCGAACATGGTACGTCTTCTATCTTCAGCGGTCAACGAGCGCATTTGAAATTGACATCCGCGTCCAGTCGGGCATTATCCTTTGTACAATTATGCGCCACCCGTTTCTTATGGTACATCTTCCCGCACCAGTTCGAGTTCTTCTTCAGGTCTTCCGAGCATGCATCCAGGCACACCGTCCATGGCATCTCACGTCCTCTACGATAGACGGCCTTCTATGCAACAACGTCATACTTGGCAGAGTAGTATCTCATCTGCGAATGAATCGGCCCAGTCATGTAAGTCTCTTAAAATAGGTGTGGGATTGGCTTTCTAACGGCGCAAAGATATTGGAATGGATCCACATGGGAGGCGCGCACCTGCACTGCATATGCATCCGCTCTTTGCCTCAACTCGACTTCATTCTGCGCCCATAAATTACGACGTCACATATGCGCCTTCGCCGCGAACAGTTCTGGACCGTACCACACATTCGCCTGTCGATGCCCATACGTTATCACAACCAGCCACAGACCCTCCGACTCCAGCATCATCCCGTATCTTGCTCCGTTCAGATAAGTTCCCGTGGCCCGTAGGTCGTCGGGTCTTGTAGAAACGGGCGCTCCCCAGATATCACTAATCTCGACCTTCTTCACTCACTGCATGAGACGCTTCTCACGAGAGTCACACCGCAGGAGTGGGAGGCCCTCGGCACTGGAAGCAGGGCACAACGGAAAGTTACGCAGGCGTATGAACAACGGTGTGCCAGGTTGGGAGGTTGGGAAGGCGGAGTTCGACGAGTGGATTGGCTGCATGGGAAGACTCGTCTGATCGGAATTGAGGTGGAGAAGCATGGACCCGGCGCCGGCTCCGGAAAACTCGTGTTTGGCAAGGCTTGAAGCTTTGAAGCCGAGATTTTCGACTTGTGAGATTTACAGCATCCGAGGTTAGTTCACGATATCCCCATATACCTGCGAAACCTCTTGCGGCATAGACGCCATTCCATCTTTGCGGACTTCATGATTATATAGTATACTTAGGCATCAGGCATATGTATGAATTTATTACACGTCTCTTTATGATTTTGTATACTGGCTGTAACGGCTTGGGCATAGTGATACATTCTGAATGACATTACAAATGTTGTTGGTAGAAGTCAGGTTACAAATGCATGAATGAAATAGTTGAAAATAGATTGTCGACGTTGCCGCGTTAGGAGCAGCTCACTCCACCGAAGTTATATGTGCCAGGGATAGCAACAGGACAGCCAGCTTCGTCGTTATGTGAATTGCAATTGACCTGGTCGTTTTCGGTTGCACAACAACGGAGACAGAATCGATTAGCAGAGGGCTCAACCCTGGTGAACAGTCAGTGAGTCAATTGATTAAAATGGAAAATAACGAAACGGACTGCTCAATGAAGCTTGCGCCGTACCCGCCAAAGGTGCACTTCGCGCCGTTGGGAAATCGAACATCCATCTGGCCTCCTGCGTCATTTTGGGCAAAGTGGAACTTGCTGGGGTCCAAGCAGCCGGTGATCTAGCGCGTTCGTCAGTACTGAGGAAATGGTTGCAGCCAGCTAAATAAATAAAAATCTCCGCTGACCTGTATATAGGACGCGTCGCTCGCCTGCGAGACAACAGCGCCAGTAATGAAGCCCGCTGGAAATGTATTCTGGCAGCCAGATCCCTCGGTACAATACGTCCCCGCGTCACTTTCGGCCTCTGATATAAGCTCTAGAGGAAAATAGCTTGGTCGAGTTTGCAATAAAAAATACTGAAGAGAGACGCACCTCCGGCTCTTAAAGGAAGCAGAAGTGCAAAATCAGTCGTGCTGGTTATATGCACGGTAGTCGAGACGGACGAAGGTCCCGTAGGCTGGGGCGTCGGCGCAGCATTTTCTCGAGGAAGTCGGACGGGGTTATCAGACACCGAGCGAGATCGTCTTTGGACGCGGGCGACATTTTTCGTGCCTGTTTTGTGCGAGCGATGAGGTTTCTTTTTCTGTAAGCTTGTTCTCGTGGCAAGCGTCTCGTTGTGCCGTTGACCTGCAGGCATCGTAGTAGCGTTGGCCACGAGATCTTGGTATCCGTTCGTAGGCCGCCGGGCGTCTGCCAGCATGACGTGCGCGAGTATAATGAAAAGATTGAATGATAAAAACATGTTTACTGATTTGTGGGCGAGGTAGTGATGTATGCTGGTACAAGATGGAAGTTGGTTGAAACTTGCGTGAACGCGCTGACACGAGTGTGAAACATGTCACGTGAAGTGATTTTTTTTCGCAATCCTCCCTCCTGGGTCTTGGCTTCTTGATGTCAACAACTTGAACGGTGTTCTAGGTGAAGACAGGGGGTTGGACTCCATCAGAAAGGAAGTCGTTAATGTTTTCGGTTCGGATCTTTGAGTATGGATGCAAACTCACTTTCGATCTCGCCCAGCACCTGATACATACAATGCGGGAAAGTGCGCAAGTTACGGTAGTAGCCTTAGGCCATCAATTAATTTGAAGTTCAAGTTGCTACTATTGGACTGACGTCAACAGGAACCATTGCAAGGAGGGTATTACGGACAGACCATGGCATATATGGGATGGCCGCAAAGAGTGCGCGGCTTCCACTTGTTCTGTGCGACCCTCGAATTAATTCGAGGGTCATTCAAGTTACTTAGATACGATTTGTTCGCTTCCTTAGTCTTATGCTGACAGGAGGCGAACGTGCCATCAAAATGATCAGGCTAAGTCTCGCCCCTGCTGAACGATGACCACACTCACCTGTCAATGGCAATGAATAATATCCCAGTGGCGGATCAAAAAATTTCCATTCCACTCGGACCAACCAGTAACAGATCAAAGTCAGATATTGGGTAGGAATACACTGGATTGCCGTGGAGATCGAGTACGTGGTAAATACAATTACAAGTGTCCTGGTATATGAGTGCAATTTATCCAAACTATTCCGGTACATGAAACAAAAAAAAACCATTCCGGACAGAGATAGAGCAAGATAGCGATAAAAACAAATTAGGGGTTGTCGAATGTAGATGCGAAGAAGTGAGCAGTGACGGCAAATGACCAAGTAAAGTTAGAGCCGGCAGTGTGCAGTGATGAGATCCGACTAAAGCCCATTGGAGCTGGATATACCCAGGTGCAATGTGCCAAAAGATAAGGAACAGTCAAGGCGTCCCGCGCACGGCGAGGATCAAACATTCTGGGCAAAGTGAATTTCCCAGCTATCTGAGCCATCTCGAGCTCTGGCAAGGCCAATAAAGAAGACTTTGGGGCCCAAAAAGTCAACGCGCTTCACGCCCTGCGCATGTTCGCGCGGGTCAGCGCGTGACCTGACCCTGGAAGAATCGATAGCAGCATTAACCGCGCGAGAAGATCTTTGCATCTCATGCGAAGCAACACTCTGGTTGAGTGTTTCACGTATCATGGCAAGAACATTGTTCACAGTGACACCCCGAGGGTTCACAACCTCTATCACCCAAGCGGGAAGCTCGGGAATAGTAATAATCATATGAGAGACTGGCGGTTGCACCGCAAGCTCCTGAAGCATGGTAGACGGACAGCCTGGTCGCAGTTGCACATGTGCTAGGTCTCGTGTGACGTTGAATCTCAAATTGGGACCATAACTCAAGAGTGAGTGCAAGACTATGAATGAAGAGTGTGACGTGGAAGAATGTTGGTCTAGCAACGATAGATGTGAGATCTGCGTAGAGTATAAACGAAAAGAAGAATTGCATACACGACATATGGGATTGGTGCGAGGTTGCATTGGGGTGTGGGAGTGATACTGGATGGAGAAGCGGCGTGTTCGGAATCTGGGATAGGGGGGACGCAGGGAGCGCAGACCAATGGCCTTGGAAGGCCTGGCTAGTGGAGCCAGGTTGTGCACTATGCATGGCCCACGACCTGCCAGTGTGGTGGGATGAAGAGGAAGGGACACCGATCCGGTGGTTCATAATGTTAGATGTGAGTCAGGGAGATTGAATGAGTCAGAAAGAATATAGGGGAGCGTAATTAGACCTGGGGATGCGCAGTACGCTGGGTGACTCGACTGTCATGCGGCTGCGTGTCTTTTATAGCCCGCCAGAGAACATCGGGAAGTTACTTGTAGACTTCTCGCGCCCATCGTGGGTCGGGAGCTAAATGGGGAGGGCTGCGCACAAGTGAGATGGGCGGGACAGCGAACATCGTTGAATATGGTGAGAGCGAACAAGAACTCCAAAACAGACGCCGAATCTTTGATGTGAGTGGGCGGGAATTCTCATTATGGCCTTGGGGCGGGATTCCGCTGACCCATAAAAGGCAGGCGTCGGGAAATGCGCGCTGATGGCAGTCTCACGGGACACATTAAAAAGGCACCTTGGTGGGTTTTGAGAGGTGATAGCCGTTATCGATGATATCTATGGACCCACAGATGACCAGGACCCTAGACTCCAAGATTTTCTCAATGCGCTGCAATGTCAAAAGTCGAACCGAATCTAGCAGCCACAGACAAGGTAAAGTATAATGTTATTATGCAAAGTCTAATTTAAATCATAAGATGCCCGTCTGAGGTTGATCCGTCGGTATGTCAGCTACTAGACTTCAGCGTACTAGTAGGCTGCCTGATTTTAACACTTCCTGCATCGCTTCCCAGTCACCGGGCTCCATGGAAGCGTGTTTCGCCGGACGCCCGCGCTTTCCCCCTTCATGTTCATTACCACTCTGGGTACCACGGATCCTGATATCGATCACCTGCCCTGATGTCTGCTGTGCAAGATGCTTAATTTCAGAAAACTCGGAGGTAGCCTGGGCTCGCAGCCAGGCCGCGCTCTCAGCACGATGAATAAGGCAGCTAGGAGGCTCATAGCATCCGTTGTGCTGGCCGGACGCTTTGGAAGGCGGAGAGTCCGCGATCATGGAGTGCCCATCTTTCCATAACGAACCACTATTTGTCTTGTTCAAAATGCCGGCGATGTCCAAACTCTCACCAGAGGGAATAGGGTTAGGATGAGAAGGTGTGACGCATGGCATATCAACCTCCTTTCTGAGTACCTTGTCGATATCAACGGCTGAGAAGAACGCGACCCCCTGAGGTAAGTCATCCATTCCTAGTTTGAAGGCAAAAAGGCTCCGTGTCCATAAGTTGGCGATCTGCAGCGCGAGTGCAGCTCGATAGCGATCTTCTTCGGCAACCAAGTAACGTAACTCAGTCGTGCACCGAGATGAGATAACGTGCCTTGATACCATATTGTCTGACAAGATGGTCCATTGCGACGATGAGAAGGTGCAAGTAATCGACACCGGAGGACTGCACGACCCAGTTTATGCGTGATGTCATATAATCCTGAACCAAATTTTGCCGGAAGAAGCTCTTTTGACAAGGCAGCTGTGATTCCACATCCGAGAGCAGGAGTTCGTGGTTGATCAGAAAGCGCGATCTCTTCCAGTTTGTTGAACACGAAACTCTCCGTTCCACCAAACCAGAATTTCCTCCCAAATAAATCGGTGCGATGCGTATTCTTGCCCTTAGTTGACGCGTACAAATTTTCTGCGAGGCCTTGAGCTTGCTCGGGCAGCATACCGGCATTCGACTGTAAGGAGGAGGAGGACTGCATGGACGCATCCCGGCACCATAGATTCGGGAATAATTGAACACTTTTGCTTGGTCACGAGAGATGCCTAGGATGCTCGCTGTCTTTGAATGAAGATCTGTTCCCTGCGGCTTTAGTGCCCTCAAGTGTCATCCATCCGATAGCCGTAGCACCGTGTAATCCAAATTGTGCGTCGCCCATGCAACTCGAAATCCATAACTCCTCTGAGTCCACATCCGCTCCAACGATAGCGTACCCCTTGGGTGCGCGCACCATCGCCTTGAGCTCTGAGCCAACACGGTTTTTCTTCGCGTTGCTCGCCGTGAGCCATGTCCTCTCGATAGCCCGGCGCGTCACAGTGCCCATTGTAATCACCTGAGGAAGGATGATACCCCATTTCTGAGGTTCGTCTGATGATCCGGGTGGTTCGAACTGTAAATCTAACGCTCCCCGCTGCCAAACTACCATCTGATTCAAGATACGGTCGCGCGCGCTAATCCAATAGCTGCATTGCGCGTTCATGTCCAATGCATCCTTCGCTTCGTCACCAGGGCTCGTGAGTGTCCCATCCTGTGCGAATTTCATGAAAGTTTTCCCAAGCGGACTGCCCACGTTCGCTTTCTCCCCGTCTTTATGTGGTAACTTGTAGAAGACAAAACCTTGCTTTAAGCGCATGTCTTGTAGGATGTCATCCGCGGGATTATGAAAATCGAGCTGAGAAAACCGGGTAGGAAAATCGGCATCCCCCGGAACGCGGAAAGTCCAACCGTGTTCTCGGGAGTGGAAAAGCGGCCAGCCTTGCCAAGACAAGCAAAGGAGGATAGGAGCGATGCGGTTCCGTACTGTGACATCCAATGTGCCAGGAGGCATGTCTTTTTTAGGCTTTGCGAGGTCCCAGTACCACTTCGGCCAAAATACTTTTGGTGGTTTGGGCGCCTTAGGAGTGGACTTCTTACGTCGAGAGGAAGAATCGGGCACAGTTGACGGGCACGCTACCGTGGAGTCAGGCTGCAAAAGGAAGAAGTCCACAAAAGTTCGGTACATCGATATCGAGACACACCTGTTCAGCGGGCATAACACCCCTGGATTTCCCTGCTACCTTGGGCGTCCAATCGAGTTGAGAGAGCCAAGGGTCATCCTTCCAAGACTCGTCCTCCATCCTATCCTTGGCCTGCTCCGCAAGTTCGACGAGGCGCTTTTTCACTTTCCCATCCAACTCCTTGTAGACCCTATCTGCGTCCGCAAGATATGATTCCCAGGAATCATTCACCGTCAAGAAACTGGAACCCATCGCAAGAATGCCAGGCGAATGAAACGGGACTGGGGCAGCGGTCAAGGAAAGCTGGTAGGACCTTGGAAAAAACGGCATGAGTAACGAAGACATCTTGTGCGCAGTAGTTGAGGTAGTCGTGGATGTTATCCTTTATTTCTTTTGGGGTCAACTTCATGAAGTCGTTCCTGACCTCCTTAGTCCATATCGATATTGCAGTGCAACTTGGCGACATCAGCCAGCGAATTGGCCGACGTCAGGTCTTCCCAGCGCTTACTTGAGAGATCAGCTTCCATAGCATCAGTATCAGCAGCTTCGAGCTGCGGAAGGCTCTCCTCGAGATCAGAACGGAGACGGCGTAGTTCTTCTCGTTTGATTTCATCGTCCTCCTGGTCATGTTTGAACTCCGCATCACGCATGAGTTCTATGACAGCCTCGACCGCTTCGGCGCGATGCACTTTCTGAGTCTCCTTGGATTTTCGGTGCTTCATCCAAGCAGGTCTTTGGTGGGACGATATTCCGTTCACTGCAACATGTAGAGCCATCGTATCCAGGAAGCGAGACTGAGTTCCGTGCAAGCTGTACTCCTCTAGAATTCGCGCTCGGTCGTAACAGACGTTGTGACCAACGACTACGCGCGGGGAAAGCGTATCGCCCAAGGGAATGAGATGTTGTTGCTCGGTGGATTCTCCGAGCAACCAGGGCGATATCCAACTGTACCAGGCATTCTTTGACGCAGCACATGCCATGATGGCATAAGGATGATATGATGGCATGGTTTCTACGTCAAATGTGAGCACTTCTTCCGCATTCCCTTCGTGCTGCGGGGACTCGACATGCTCGCTGTAGCTCGATCCATCGGCAAGGAAGTAATATTTTGTCCATCCCGACTGAATCTCCCAATGATCGGGTTTTGGAGGAAGTTCGTTGGATGCAAAATCTTTGGCAATAGTTCAGCCATGGTTCAGAAGACTGACTGCCGATTCTGTGGAAATGCTCATCAATATTCGAGCCTAGGAGTGGTGGGAGGGTGAAGCCAATATCAGGGAGAATGGAGCCTTGTTTAGGGTCCAATCCATGCATTTCCAGATGCT
Organism: Suillus occidentalis; assembly: GCA_016628085.1. Lineage (NCBI taxonomy): Eukaryota > Fungi > Basidiomycota > Agaricomycetes > Boletales > Suillaceae > Suillus > Suillus occidentalis. The sequence goes on from JABBWB010000062.1 coordinate 41,862, forward strand.
CCTGTGCAATACGAACGAATGCTTTCGATGGTGCTGGAAAAGAGGAGTCGCGAAAGATTTGCGAATGCAACTCCCGAGAAAGGAGCTGAACTCCGAGCTCATTGCGCTTGACTGTCCAATGTAATTGGTTGCGGGAGAATGGAATTGAAGCAACATAGCGCACCATGCTTCACTACTTTTTTGACTACATCTCGTTCTCTTTCCCTCTCTCTTCCTTTTTTCACGTCAGCTACTCCTATGACAGGTCGCGGTTGTACATGATCATAATGTTCTTTCTGCTTCTGAACGAGTGCAGCTGCTCGAGTAGAGGTATGCAAGTGCCGAGCCGATCCATTAGGTTTCCGCACAAGATTTAGCATGAGTGAGTAGTTTGCATTCAGGTCGGACTTGCACTACTAGGTGTCGCGCAGGAAAAGTAAAAGTTGGAGTGAGTGATGGGGTCTATTAGGGATACGTGCTTCCTATATATAGAACAGTCAGCTCAACTTTGTTAGTCTCGCCTAACTGACAGCCGCCAAATAGTCGTTCAATTGTTGTGAGAAAGCTTTGCCACAGTCACGACCAGCACTTCGTTCTCGATGTCATCCAAGTCACTCCCAAGTTTCAACGGGAATGGGTGACAAGACTGCACAACAAATGTATCCCTATACGAAAATTTTCAAGCACAGCCTGTTCTTATGGAAAGGTTCTTGGTACCTGTCTTTCTGAAAAGGATGAATTTCTCCCCGGCCCTTCGGTCTTATCCTTACTAGTATGGCCACTTCTGTCGTACCGCAGGATGATCTCCTGATAGCGGTATGGAGCATTCAGGCTATGAATGTAAGCGTCTGTCCCACCCAAAGCAGCACTGATCCCAGCCGAGATACAGTATGCCAATGGTATGTCCTCTCGCACTATGAAATAGGGAATTACTGACCAAGGCATCGTAGTTGCAGTTTTTGCTCTTTGGGTAAGTTTCCCCTTGGTTTTTCTGCACAACTCTTTTCACTTATCGAGGGGAAAGACTTATGATTCATTATTACGATTCCAACAAGAGGTGATGACGCCATCTGTGTTTGCAAGTCGTTGGTTTCATCTCCCTTTTAACAGGTAACGTTTCTGGCCCATGCCAACAAGAATGTTGGAAAATTCCTGTACATTGGAGCCCGCTATATGCCATTGTTGATAGCTATTCCTGGCCTTATTTGTGAGCCTGCAGCGTATACACACCCTCCATGATATTTAAATTTGATCTGACTTGGGTTTCAAGTCGACCAAGTCTCCCACGTGGGGAACCTCGTGCGTGTGCGACCTCGACGATCATATACCTGTCTCTCATTGTTTCCATAGGACTGTCAGATCGCAGGCGATCTTGCAACAGGCAGGGCTTCTTCAGTTATAACTAGTCGTGACGGTTGTGCTGATAACTATTACATCTAGCCTTCAGCATGATAGCAGCATTCTGCGCAGAATGTCTGTGACATCGTCACCAGATTCACTTAAACTTACACTTATTTCTCACCCTTCGTTAGCTATCTTCGTACTCCGAACCTGCGCTATGTGGGAGGTGAAACGCCTTCTACGTTGGGTTATGTTCGTGATCACAGCTGTGTGTATCATTTATCAAATTTCCTGCTAAGTTTTGCTCAGAGAACCGGCAACAACAGGGTATAGCATTTACTGGGCTGATAACATTCAACTATGTCCCGCGGCAGTATGTGTTTGTACCTGATGTTCCAGCATGCAAAGCATTGCAAGTTGCAAAAGCGCAACGGTTATTGGGGGTGTTTCTAGCGCTTCTGATGTTAGAACTTGGTATGAAGAGCTTTTGTCGTGATTTCCTCTGGAGTTCTGACTACCACCCTCAGTTCTTGTTATTTCTACCACTGTAAGGGCTGCAAAGAATTATAGATCGACACCAAGACCACTCCTAACAGTTCTCCTCACGCACCATATATTCTACTACGGTTGCGGATTTTGTGCGTGTATTCTACATCTGTCAGCGCAACTTGAATGAACTATTTCCTTCTAGTATTCAGCGCTATCAATGTCCTATGTGTGGCGCTGTTTGAAGTCAGTTCAATTTGTTTGTGTCTTCATGCGAGCTGACAATCCGCTTATGTGCATAGTACGAATACGCCGTGGTCTTCTTCAAGTACGCGACGACTTCCAAGTGCTCGATTGTAAATGCTGACTTCATTATAATCAACAGCCCCCAAATAATGATACATGCAATCTTAGCAACACGTATGCACTACCAGCTCTGGGAGTCTGAGGATGCTCGAAGGAGTTATCGGTCAGAGCAGTACCCTATGTCGCTGCTATCCTGGCAACCCCCAGAAGAGACTGCGATGTCTTAATCAGGTTCGTACTGCAGGTGACTTTCGTTGGGCAGTGGTCTACAGTACTTAACCCTAGTATTGAGCCTCCCGCTGCCCCCGACCGACCATCTACGATTGATCGAAGATGTTATAAACATTTTAGATTCGCTATCACCTACAAAGTCCGGAGCAGCGATGTTAACGTCCATGTCCGAGTCGCCCGCCACGAGTCGATACCAGTTCCCGTCGAGACTGCATCTGGCACTGTCCCTTACTCCTCTCCTGATCCAGTTGACCGTCTACCAACGAACCCCATTCATAGGCAGCAACTGCTTAAATTATACCCACAATCTTGTCCTCATCAAGAATTCGGCTAATTTCGAGTACTGACAGTTGATACAAAGTGTCTGTAACTCAGATCTGTGTGACAAGTCATACAAAGGAGGTTGTAGACGATAGCCCAGAACGCGCTGCAGACTAAGACTGAGTGGTGGTTAACACCAAGTCTGTGATCTGAAGGGAGCTTGTAAATATTTGGCCGTATGATTTAGATGAATCACGTGCTGGTTGACCGTGTTCAACTGAAAATGCAGCCTGTCACGCTCAAGTTGCTTCAAAAGAATCAAAACCACTACGAGCTATAGCCTATGACGCAGATGAATACAGGTGTCGTGGACAACAATGAAACTTCTCACCTCGACGACGATCCTGGAGCATTCCCATTCCCATGTGGAGAATTTGCTGGTAAACGGCTCGACACCGTCTCAAGTAAATTGAGGTGGTGGGCAACACAAGCCCACCTTGCAAGAAATTCTTGGGTCAGAACTGCGTCTAGCAATTACAGCTGACACTGAGAATAAATTCAGTATCCCGCCTACATGAAGGCCAATAACCGATACGAAGAATTACTCCTTCAAACTCCTGAAGCCTACCCCTTCCCCTTTGGAGAGCATGAAGACAAAAGACTCGATGAAGTGCCAGAAGATCTCATCTGGTGGAGTGTTCATCCTTCACGGTCTTGTAGGGTCTGGGTAAGTCAATTACCAGTCAGTACCGCACGCGGCGCTACAATCACTCTGAATTATAGCACCGAAACCTGGTGGAGGCGCATCGCCTTTACTTGGACAAGGTATACGAGCAGAAGTCACCAGGTTCAGTCATAATATGGTTTGGAAAGCAGTATAAGGGACATAGACTTGATGAGGCATACAACCGTCCTGGTTTCATCAGATTCTGCCTGCAACCGGAGCTTAACAAACGTTTTTGGGTGAGTCGGATCCGAAGTTCCACAGCTATGCCTGACCCTTGGTATCTTGATTTCCCCAGTATTACAGGTTCAAAGATTTAGTTCAGAGGTACGAGGCACATCTCCGGACCCACCGACGGCCATACCGCCCTAGAGCACCCGCGCACGTGGAAAATCCCGCGGGGCAACTTCTAGGAAGATGGGACGATGGCCGTGGGTCTGTGGAGCCAGACGATGACTACGAGCGCGATGGCTTTGTAGTCGATGATGAGGAGGAAATCTACTACGAGGATGGTAGTGATTTTGAACCAACCGATGACACTGGTGATCCCGCAGTAGATGATGACAGTGACGGGCACGAAAAAGAAGAGGACGCTGATTCTGAGTCCGCTGAAAATAGTGATGCAGACCGGTCTGTCGCACAGGCAGAAGGGTTTTCACCTTCTTGCGCGAGTGCAACTATCTCTCAGACCTCGGGCCCAGATTTAGACGACGATATACCTCTGGAAGAATTGCGCAACAAGACTAAAAAAAAGCGCCTGTCTGAGGGAAAGGTCACCTCTTCGAACAGCCGTCAAAGAATTTACCATTCGAGCTCGGGTGAAGAAACTGACACCGCTGACCAGCGCCCGCTCAAACGCCTCAGACGGCGCAGGTCCGAACATGAAGGTACAAGTAGTCTTTCTGAGTGTTTCAAATACTGATGGCAGGATTTCACTTAGTCCAAAGGTCTGCCCAGACCGATTCCCACTCTGATCTAGAGCCCGCTGCACCAGATGAGCCCGAAAACCCTCATTGCCATCAGCTCTCTCAATCTCTCAGTGTTTTGTCAATGTCTCAGGAATCTCCCGACAGCCCATGCAACGATGATGAACTTCCATGCGCACCTCGAAAGTCTGTGCGGCTTCAAGGGAAGTCTGCACGACGTGAGTTCAACAGCGACGATTCAGACACACCGGAGTATAATATTCACACGAATACACCTTCACGCCTGGGAAGGGGTTATCGTGTGCTGGTTCAGTCAGATGACGAGGAATGATGATTTCGGCGAAGCCCAGTGCACGAAGACCTTTACAACAGATGTAATATTACAGCTAGCTGTGAGCTTAAATGTGATCAACAAACAGAATAATGAATGTCCAATTCTAGTGACTGGTATTTAGATTCAATATCCCCCAAAGTGTAAAAATCCGATCGTAAGCGTACGTCTGGAAAATTGGAATACATGTCGCTAGAGCGATGGATGCAATTAAGATTGGCGGCCTATGTGGTTGTTTTCAGTCCCCGTGTGCTTCATCCAATCGCCGGTGGAAACAGGTTTTTATCCAAGGGGTAAGCAGGCCAAGACCAAGTCTCATCAGTCAATTTTTCTTTCTTTCAGAATTCCGCTAGCTGATAAGCGTGACCAACACGAACTTGGGGATTTCGTATTGACGCCTGGAACGGGTCGCGAGGAGCGGGTTCTTGCGATGCGGCCGAGATTCTTGAAGAACGTGTGGGGAAAGTTTCGATTGAAAGGACGCATTGATATCGAATTGATTGACTTATTGGAGGTAGAGGATACACGATGGATACCGAAGCTATGGTATAGACAGGTCCCCGCATTCTAGAGTGTCCGGCATAGGATCTATGATCGCAAATACTAATGAATACATATTGTAAGGACAAGGCGATTATATATATGCCAATGACTTGTCGACGCCTTGTGTGATCAAGTACTAGTGTGATCAAATACCCCTATGTACTTGATCACACTAGGCGTCGACACGAAATTGGCAAGGATTCGCCCCGTCCTTGCAATATGTAGGTATACACCTATATATATATATATATATATATATATATATGTAAGTATGTTAATGAGAGTGCTTCGTTGCATAATGAATTGTTTGATTCGTGGTCAAGCCCTTTCCTTTATGAATGCCGGCTTAACATCCGACCCCAGGAGCGTGCGCAGAATGCACCGAATGGCAACCGGTGATTATGAACAAGGACCAGCGTTGTCACGGCCAGCGCGACAAGCTGTTGGCTTGTATAGTCATGAATGGGTTTCAGCAACGCGTCTCTGTACCTCCTGCTCGCGTCCTTGTTGATCTAGCCAGACCAGTGCGTCAAACCCGACCACGAATGCGTTGAAGATGAGCTCTCGCTCTAGGCCATGACAATGGCCTCGAGCCTCAATGCAACGAGGTACAGGTCATTTATCATGAGACTTGAGGAGAGAGCCGTTGATATGTTTAAACGTTCGGCCGAAATCATGATGCAAGAATGGGTTTCAGCAACGCGTCTCTGTGCCTCTGCCAATCATCAGGGGTGTAATGCTCGCGTCCTTGTTGATCTAGCCAGACCAGTGCGTCAAACTTGATCATGAATGCGTTGAAGATGAGCTCTCGCTCTGGCAGCACGTCGCCCAAAAGTTTTTGGAGGCGGCTTTCCTGCGCTGCTGCTCACGTCGGGCGCTTGAGGAGGTACCAATTTTGCATTTTGCATGTATTGCTGAGTGCAAACAGGCAGCTGCGTGAAGCTGAGGCCTGATAGAGCGTAGGGAAGCGGCTCATGGACTGGGGGAATCATGGTGCACTGAAGTTGGAGATGGAGGAGTGATGATGATTGGTACAAGAAAACACAGCAGTCGTGCTGATTATGAGAAGTGAAGCTGAAGCCTGGAAGAGCGTAGGGAAGTAGTTCATATACTAGGGGAACCATGGTACACTAGGAAGTTAGAGAGAGAGGAGAGATGACGATTGGAACCTTTATAACTGAGAGATGTGGCTGCTTCCACAGTCCACAGTCCACATTCCACAACAGTCGCCCGCCCGTACCGTTTACTCCGCAGGCTAACCTTGTAACCAGCATTATCCAAGCTGCAGAAGCAAAACAATAAACAAATCAAGGGATCGTAGTGGAGTCCTGTAGTGGACCATGGTGATTCAAGCTTCAAGTTACAAGTTGGACTAACAACAAATTTTAAGGTAACGTTGGTGGTGATCTCTGGACTCGTGTTGGCCTTGCCCCTTCTATTTCTCGTAACAAGTAAAGAAAAGAATTCTGCGGAGAGGTAACGCTTGTAGTAACCGTCTCAACTGAAGTAGTGTGATTGGGCTGGGGAACAAAAGATGTTGCGACGACCGCCCGGGCGTTCACCAAGGCCCAGAACGCTGAGTTCGTGAGCAGGAGATTGGCGACCAGCGCTGATGAAAGGGTACATGTCCGATTGGCTGGCCTACTCCGACTCCCACCGAGGCAATATAGTCACGGAGCTCTATGTATGTTCGGCATTCTCCTTTTGCACACCTCTTGATTGTACCTCACGCAGCGAATATCCGAGTCAAACACCACTTCTCATATCTCATATCTCAGGCTCAGGTCTCCGTCTGTCAAATGATGCAATCTATCAGACCACTCAGTGCAAGCTATGCATACTTCCTGTACCAGATGGACTCCAAATCGGGGAAGCCCATTCCTCGAAAACATGCACATATGCATATACGGGAGTCTTGGACATGGACTCAATGTTGCTCTTGCCAATGAGTTGCAAAATCATTGGCATAGATTCCTCCCCTCGCGGCAAACTCTGATAACCACGACTATCTTGCGGGGTCCCGGATCAATTACTGACGATAATGGAGTTTAAAAGGTTCGAGCGTGGCCGCGTGAGATGCATGAAGCTGGCCGACGAGAAAATGATCAGGCAGGTGGTAGTTTGATTGAAGGTGATGTACCGGACATTCTGGACAGTGGCATCGTCGACTGAAGTGAGCTAGAGAGGGTTGACAAAGGTATCACACCAACTAGCTTCGTTGAAGAGATCAACGCACTCAATTAAGGCTAGCGCTCGGAGAGTACATTACCAGGGTGAAATATTGATGCAGTGTTGACATCAGAAGGTATAGCCTCGCTGTAATAATCCATTTTTTTGGCCGTAGTAAAAGCGCGGTCAAAAAGAGTCAAAAACACTCACAATACTCCGACTTCTGCCATTCTGCCATCTGCCAATTTCATCCTGCCCCCTACACTATCTTCGAAATCACTACGTGCCATGGCACAGATGAACACAGGTGCTGTGGACAGCAATGAAATTTCTCTCTTCAATGATGATCCTGGAGCATTCCCATTCCCATGTGGAGAATTTGCTGGTGTACGGCTCGACGCTGTCTCAGGTAACTTGAGGCGGTGGGCAACACAAGCCCACCTTGCAAGACACTCCTGGGTCAGAACTGTGCACAATCATTACGGCTGACACTGAGAATAATTCTAGTATCCTGCCTATATGAAGGCCAATCAACGATATGAAGAGTTACTCCTTCAAACTCCTGAAGCCTACCCCTTCCCCTTTGGAGAGCATGAAGACAAAAGACTCGATGAAGTGCCAGAAGGCCTCATCTGGTGGAGTGTTCATCCTTCACGGTCTTGTAGGGTCTGGGTAAGTCTATTACCAGTCAGTACCGCACGCAGCGCTACAATCACTCTGAATTGTAGCACCGAAACCTGGTGGAGGCGCATCGCCTTTACTTGGACAAGGTATACAACCAGAAGTCACCAAGCTCAGTCACAATAAGTGATTATGGCCGCGGGTCTGTGGAGCCGGACAATGACCATGAGCGCGATGGCCAGGGGGATGGTGGTGTTTCCAAACTAGCCAATAACACCGATAATTCTGCAGTGAACGATGACAGTGGCAGACACAATGATATACCTCCGGATGAATTACGCCACAAGACTACAACAAAACGCTTATTTAAGGGAAGGGTCAGGTCCTTGGACAACCGTCAAAGGATTTGTCATTCGAGCTCGGGCAAGGAAACTGATACTGCTGATGAGCTCCCGCTCAAACGCCTCAGTCGCAGGTCTGAACATGAAGGTAATGACAGTCTTGCTGAGTGTTTTAAATACTGATGACGGGACTTCACTTAGTCCAAAGGTCTGCCCAGACCGATTCCCACTCTGATCTAGGGTCCGCTGCACTAGATGATCCCGAAACCCTTGCTCTCCATCAGCTCACTCAGTCTTTCAGTGCTTTGTCGTTGTCTCAGGAATCCGCCGGAAGCCTAAACAACGATAATGAACTTCCACGCGTACCTCGCAAGGCTGCACGGCTTCAAGGGAAGTCTGGACGACGTGCGTCCGGCAACGGCGATTCAGACAAACCAGAGTATAACACTCACACTCACACGCCTTCACGCCTGGGAAGAGGTTATCGTGTGCTGGTTCAGTGAGATGTTGAGGAAGATGATTTCGGCGAAGCCCAGTGCACAAAGACCTTTGCAACAGATGTAATATTATAGCTAGTGGTAAGCTTAAATAAGTATTGGAAGCAATTTGAAAACCGTGGACCGTATCCTCCCGTACCTTTCATCCTGATCTAATCGGTGATCATGATCATGATGGCTCTTGGTTTCAAAATACGCCTTCGATCTGACCGTATCTAGATTCAAGCATCGAGATGTTGAGTATCGAGATCATCGATGGCCTCCCCGATTGCTTATCCTTAAGTAAGTCCACCCGGAGACTGCCACGTCTCGTACATTCACTTTGAGTCTCTGACCGAATACATTATGGTGGCATGTAGGTCGAGGAGTTGCGCTGTAGTTATCTGATTGTGATTACTAGATCTTGAGTATACGGCGAATGCAGATTGGAGGGTACTTGAGAACTTGGTGTGCAACTTACTTAGAAACGGGCTCCTTTGATATTTCAGGAACCGTCGGCTCAATGAACGAAAGACGCGTAATGCCAGGTTCAGTTTGATTGTCAACCGGTTCGGATTACAAGGACGGAAACATGATCAAAAACAGAATAAACGATGTCCAGTCCTGGTGACGGATATTCTGAATCAATATCCCCCAAAGCGTTAAATTGAATTGGAACTTCGAGAGGGAAGTAGCGCTGGATGCTGATGAAGGAAGAAATCAGTACATGTCCGATTGGCTGACCCACTTATAAGAACCGAGGCAATATGGCTGACTAGGGTGGCCAACACCGGTTCGCAGAAAAATTCTCCTAGACTGCGGGTATGAAAAAAGGAAATATGAGGAGAAGCCGTGGGTATCATACGGAGGCGAGCTGTGTGTCACGAGGTGCCTGCCGAAGGAATAGAAGAATTAATTGTAGTGTGCTCTCGCGCTTACGAGTATTAATATATGGGTTAATAATATCAAAGGCATCATATGTGGGGAATACCGTTATGTCTATATTATCGACCAAGGAAACTGGGTGTTGTGTTAAATTGACGTCATGGCTGATCAATGTAGGGGTTCCGACAGTTGAGCTTTTGACGACAAAATACCTGCTGGGGCCAGCCTACCAGTCCATCATCATGAATACTGCGCGGGGATGGATGGACTTCTCAACTTCCCACATCCACAATGCATCTAGTACATGTCGTCAGCTGTCGGCGGACATTACAGAAATCGGAAGTCATTTTGTAGACCTGAAACAGAATACAAATAGGTTCCGCGGGAAATTCGAGTCGGTTCAATGACAAATTATGTTCGAGGCTGAGGCCGTTGATTCAAACGCTCGTCGGCCGAATGAATTGATCCCTGGAAAAATAGCTAGTCGCCGAGGCTGTCACAACATTCACCGAAAGTGATGTTAGCCAGGTGCTATTATGGGGCACGGCCAAACGAAGAAAGCGGAAACGGTGCTCATCTTAGACTAATTCGTCAAGTTCCTGTTCTTGAGAAATTTGAAGTGGTCGTGACATACCGGAACTCACATGAACATGCAATTAGTCCCTAGTGAGGAAGGCAGTAAGTGATCCTTGAGTTCCCCAAAACACTATATACTTACCCGAGGCATGTACTATACATCAAGGCAGGCTGCCGTGTATCACTTGTGCAATGGACTGCATCGAGAATCCATTTGGCGCTAACCTCCTCCCGGAGCTAGTGTCCAATCACGAAATTTCGTTTCTGTGATTCCGTCGAGATCGTCGGCCATTACTTTCATGTGTCCTCTGGGTCATCATGAGAAGAGTTAAGTGGTATAAATCTGGTACTCACTATACCCTCCTTTTCTATACCCTGCTTTCTGCAGCTGGAACATGGAGTATTGAAACCAGCCTGCTGAAGAGAATGTGTGAAGAATCTGCAGGTTCGGATCTGATTTGCCATTTTCAAAGTCCGTGCAGTTCGGGCAGTGTGCGGGAGCTGTTCCTGATCACTCTCAACTATCAACTCAACTTGATTTCGATACTGTACAGGCGTCACGGGGTCATCATGTCCCGGAGATACTACCCTGTTAGCTCATTCTGCAATGTGGGAATCGCCTCTCCCGCATATAAGCTTGTCCTCTTGATAACTTCAAAGCTTTCCCTCTTAGTGACTGGCTTGGAAGTACTTCTTGTGTCGCTATCAACAGTACCCTAATACAAGGCAGCACAGCAATCTACAGCAATTCTTGTTCACGTACAATCGTCACTGCAGTGCACACTGCTTTACCTTTATCAAGCTTGGGGGTCGATCTTATCGCCTCTTCACATTGTCCTCACATCCTGTGAGCACCGGCGGCCAGCATGAACACCATGTACAATGACATGCCACCCCTAGTTGACGCGAGCACCACTATGCCACGGCCTCGTATACCTCCTCCAGCAGCTGCGACGTTTATGGCAGGTTATCCGCTCCCACAAAACGCATTCGCTGGCCAAGGGGGGTGGAATGCGCCTGCGCCTAAGCCATATCCCCCATTTCAGACAGGAGACCAAGAGCAAATGGCGAGGTGGGCTCAATACTGTCAAAACCAGGTTGCCCCAGCACCGCCATCTATGCCAAGTCCTTATGTACCACACTTGCCCATGAATCCTATGGCCGCTCGACAAGGTCTGCGCGGCCGAAGTAATAGCTTTTCTGCGCCTGGTCCTTCCAATTTACAGCAACAAGCCGCGGCGTGGAATGCGTGGGGGCCAGCGACGTTCCAAAACAACGCCAGACCTCCCATGCAAACATTTCCAAGCACAAGTTCACACACCCCCGCATCCGCCATCTCCATGAACCGGCCATTATCTACCGCATATGTACCTCCAGATTGGCCTGGAGAGCGTCCCAAAAGCTGGAGGCGCGGCTTCAAATTCAAGTCGGGTATTTCATCCCTGCTAACCCGAAGTAGGTCTGTATCAAGACCACCCGATGGTAAGTCATGCTTCAGTTCTCGATCTTACGAGCGATGCTGATATAGGAGTAGCAATGACCGATAGCGCCCGACTACACCTCGCGTCTGTCCTGCGACACGAGAAAGCTATAATCCTCGATCTCCGTCGCAGTCAACACTTGCTTATAATTGAAGCGCTGAGACGCCCTGTAGTTGCAAACGACTTGATGCAACCCAGCACAAACCCACCGACATTATTCATGCGTCTCTATCACACGCGCTTACCGTGGTACATCGATGTCGTGCCGTTAGGCAATGGCTCCTACGTCACGCTGGGGGACTTATTCATGACTATGTGTCAATTCCTCGCTGAGCCGATACGCAATGACGATTACTACAACGATGAGCTGGATGCCGGGGACAAGGAGGAGCTTAAGCGGGCGTGGGAGGAGCGATGTAACAACAAGAAAGAACGGATGGAGGGGGTGAAGCGGGTTGATTTTTTGCGAGGAAGGTATATGTTTCTGGGGTTGGCTCGTGGTAAGAACGGTATGTGGCAGCTGCGTACAGGAAAAGAGTACCCGTAGAATTATCGTCTATGTAGTGTGGAGATCCCAGCGGGCCGCGCTGACTTCATTCCCTGTATTATTTTCACAGTCCGCCTAGCGGACTCTAGAATACCCAATCAGCGTTGACCTTCTTGTGTTTCCTGTCACTGCATATGCCCGTTGCCCACAGTGCACTGGGGGCAGTGTGAGCGACTGAAAAGTCGGACCATAGTGGCTCCACTGGATATCAAGTCATCGCCATCACAGCGTTGAAGATGGCTAGATATCTGATTGCCTCAAACTCCGTTGAATGGCAACGAGCCCAACTCTATGTACTATAGATTCCCCACGCACACCTCGTGATCCTATTTCCACACGTTTCAATTGCCAGCACGTTTCCATATATGACGCAGTCTTGTTCGTCTTTTGGCGCAACATTTACGCAACTGTCTCCGATGGGCAATTGTGTTTGATAGATTAGGTGGATCTCATGTCATATATGATTTGAAGAAGCATCATCCATGGAGGCCTTTGCAGGCGCCCGTGGTTGCCTTTTACTTCCCCTTCACGATGTCGGTCGAGCAGGGTGAACTGCACAAAGACAAGGAAAGCGAGAATTTCGGTGTGCAAGCTGAGACTCGGGACATATTCACTGAGGATTCGTTGGACCCTGTATATCGGGCCAAAGCTAAGATTCTTAATGATGCGTTGCAGGAGATTGGAATGGGAAAGTATCAGGTGAGTGACTCGTAGTCGACGCGTTCAGTTGTTGATAGAAGAGAAGTGGTACTTGTTCCTGGTGGCTGGATTTGGCTGGCTGTCGTGAGTTAGCAAATGAACTTGAGTATGATCGTTGATGCACCTGCTAAACTTTGTCGTATAGCGATAATCTTTGGCCGGTATGTGAGTTCTTCGTGTCTCGGTTACTCATTTGTTCACTGTCCCCATAGATTGTCACTGGTTTAATATTGACGCCAGTAGTGAACGAATTTAATGTACTAGGTCCATGGCTAAAACTCGCTCAAAACATCGGCTTACTAGTGGGAGCTGCGTTTTGGGGCGTGTCTTCAGATGTTTGGGGTCGGAGGTACGAACTATCTAATAACTTCTCGTACTATCTTGACGAACGGCGCATAGGTGGGCCTTCAATATCACTCTGGGTATGACCGGCGTATTCGCCATTGCGGCTGGGGGGTCGATGAACTACGTTGCGCTATGTTCCCTGACCGCGATGTGGTCAGTGGGCGTGGGTGGCAACTTACCTGTCGACTCCGCTGTTTTTTTAGGTAAAGAAAAGGGGTTGCATCATGCAGTTTTAGTGATATTGATGCGTCTTGTAGAATTTATCCCCGCTTCTCACCAATACCTGTTGACGGTGCTCTCCGTTTGGTGGGCCTTTGGGCAATTGTTGGGTAGTCTGGTCGGAATACTACCTCATCACTGCTTACGGTACACACTGACTTGCTTTAGGTTGCATGGCCGCTTATTGCGAATTACTCATGTCCCACCACTATCCCCGCTTCTCCCTGTCCAAGATCCTCGAACGAAGGGTGGCGATATTTCTTGTTCACTATGGGTGGGCTCATGATGTTCCTCTGGGTAATTCGCTTTTTCGTGTTCAACCTATACGAGAGTCCGAAATACCTCATGGGACGAGGTCGGGATGAACAGGCAGTCGAGGTCGTCCACAAAGTTGCAGCATACAATGGGAAAACGAGCAACCTTACCCTCGAAGACCTCCAGAGGGCCGGCAAACTGGCTGACGTTGCTGTCGACAATAACGTTCTCATGGACACATCTGCTTTGGCTGCTGTGCGGAGGAAGATGGGGATGTTTAGCAATAATCACGTTAAGTCATTATTTGCCACACGAAAGATGGCTTGGTCGACTACCATTTTGATCATTCTTTGGGGTAAGTCTGCATCATGAGGCCAATAACTCAAATATCAACTAATGTCTTCGTGTTCGCTCCTTCAGCTTTCATCGGCCTCGCGTTTCCGCTGTAGGTTCGTTCGAATTTTTCGTGACATCCTTACTCAAACCTACTCAGGTACAACAGCTTTGTAACATACTTGTGAGTGGTTCAGATATGACTTACGAGCTCCCCACCAACTCTTTGCAAAGCTTGGCCACCCGAGGGGCAAATTTCGGGGACAGTTCCACATATATTACGTATCGCAACGTACGCTCGTTTACTTTCTGCCGGTTGCTAGACTCACATCCTACCTAGCAAGTCATACTAAGTGTGATAGGTATTCCTGGAGCGTTGATGGCAGGTTACTTTGTCGAGCTTCCGTACCTCGGTAGGCGAGGCACCTTAGCGATTTTCACTGGTGAGACCCTCAGGATAAGTTGCGCGCTTCAGCTGATTCAATTTGTCGCAAGTTTTGACAGGTGTGTTCATACTGGCATCCACCACCGCACGCACTTCCAATGCACTCCTTGGCTGGAACTGTGGTTATAGTTATACGAGCAACGTCATGTATGGCGTCCTGTATGCTCTTTCACCCGAATTGTTTCCTACCAAAGATCGTGGAACTGGCAATGCGATTGTGGCCACTGCAAACAGAATATTTGGTGTCATGGTGAGGCCATTTGTCGTTGACACTGCTTGTGTGCGCCTTTCCACTCGCTAACTTACCACACAGGCCCCTATCATTGCACTGTACGCGAACCTCACGACATCTGTTCCAATCTGGATTTCAGGAGCTATCTTCATCGTCTCTGGTTTCATTGCTCTCTTGCTACCATTTGAACCCCGTGGTCGCGCATCTTTGTAGTTAGTCAATTATACACGCATGGGCGGATAACTTCACATCCAGCTTGTGTAAGGGCCAACTTGATATTGTGTCATTGTCCAAGCCTTGTAAAAACTATAAGCGAAGCATGGGTACATAAGTGCGTCATAGTATTTATCATAGGTAGAACGGAATTCCATACACAACTGGTGCTGCCCCAGTGAGATACTTGAGTTTGCATACCTCTCGGGCTTGTGCGATCGCAGTAACCACCGACGTACCCTGCTCCCCTCCACGAGTCGGAGTCAATCTCAGCGAGTCAAAAACTGCTTGTGAGAACTTGTCGATATCGCGGTCAGTTACGTCCCAAAGATTCGCCACTAGTAAAGGGCTGTGCGCGATGTTTGTTGAGCAGGGAGTGTAGAAAAACAGGTTTGCGACGTACCATCCAGCGAGCAGTGTAATTGAACGGGGTGCCTACTCTGTCAAACTTCACCCATCTCCTTCAATGACCCGCTGGAGCACCCCCACAGCATCGTCGCTGCGCAGCGCGGCAAATGACGGATTTTGTGTGACCGCACGTATTGTTCTCCACCACCGTGCCCGAAATAACTGAAAGTCATCAAGATCTGATACAGCACTTAGTAGAGAGTCACTCACACTACCAGATCTTTCCGCGCAAGGGCATCTAAGAATTGCTGTTCGCTTGGTGGTCCGTCCGATGACTCCCTCCCAGCCTACACTTCGCATCTGCTCAAGCCATGGTTTGAATCGCCCCTCAGTCCCCTTCAAGTCTCCGCTAGGGTTGAGTACGAAGAACTGTCTTGCGTGGATCCACGGATATACTGATCAACGACGCCCCTGATCGGTTCTCTGCTGACGCAAGTCGAACCCGATCAAGTAGGAACGAAACGCTCGGGATGCGGCTCACGCTCTGGCCCCTCAAGACCGGTATTGACTCCCAAGGAACGCCCTGTACATTGTGGTCCAGGACGAGGAACATGTGGGGGTCGTTTACTGAAGTTGAGTTCACCTTCCCTCGCTTGTTCTTGAGGGCGGCGTGTTTCTCCAATACACAGCGAAGATCTACTATAACCTGATCCACGTCTATATCTGCGATGGCGACCGGGATGCCATGGAATGTGTACAGGTCAAGGATGAAGAAGAGTAAATCTTCAAGCTCTTCTTCGCGACATTTCGGACTCAGGGATGAGAAGCAATCGAGAAGCACGTCAGACAAACGAGGATGCTGCTTCTGCTTCTTGTCTTGGGGAGGAAGGATGCGCTTGAAAACCTTCTCGAGACGGGTGCGGAGGTCAGTGATGAACTCGGCTGATATAGGTGGGACAGGACTGAGAATGGTCTACGGAAGTTGCTCAGTCAAAGAGTATTTGACAAAAGAGAATACTCACTTTGAATGCACCCAACCAGCAAAATTCGATGTTCTCCAACAGCTCTTGCATTCTTTTATCCAAGGTATTTCGCTCCGCCCACCAAGCAGCTCTTGCTTGGGGATCATCATTTCGCACGTTGACTGCGTTGCGTGTCCCTTGGTCGCTTAAGCGAATTATTTCAGCGAGTTCCTTCACCGCGTCGTCAAACGTGAGGTGTTCGTCCTCGTCCGATTCGCGCCGGCCTTTGAGAGGCACACAGAATATCAACGGTTCAGAAGAAACATTCTGCCGAGAAATAAAGAGGGTACCCTTGTCAGGCGTGAGGCTGATATGGACGACTGTCCAATGAGGTGGAAATTGTGATTTGGGCGTAGTCGATAGCAAGGAAGTGTCTAAATTCTGCTCTGCATGGGTCTCGCGAATAGAATCCCAGTACGCCTTCATGCTTGCATTCGAGTCGACATCACCATCAGATGCTTCCTCAGTGCTAGAGGTCCTCAGCCGCAGAAAATTAGACAGTTTCTTCCGAGGCAACGGGGAACCGCTGGGCGTCATAAGGGGCCATTCAAGATCGTCGAATTGCACGCTGGGGAATTTATGCTGAATAGCCTCTAGCATTTCACGGCGTAGAGTGATTGCGGATGAAGCATCTAGTCTGGCGTCAAAAATAGGCTCCAGCAGGTGAATCATGATCTTACCAAGAAGGTGTGCGGCAGTAATGGGTCCATCCTTGCCCCCCTTTCCAAGGGATGTCTGAAGTGCTTTGATGAGCGCAAGGTTTGTAGTCGCTTCGCGGACGTGAGGGACGTTCCCCCGATCCATGGTAAGTGCAAGATCAGCCAAAAATAGTTTCTCTGCGTGGTCCAGAGTACTCAAAATATCTTGGGTCGAAGGTGTGAGCGATACCGCTCGGTCACTTGTCATGCCCATCGGTAGTGCAATCGCTGTACACAAACGTTGAGCTCTTGAGAGTTGCTATGCACAATGTACGTACTAGATTCAGCTAAGGAGCTCAGGAACATATCAGAACGAAATTGGTCGTAGACGCTATGCAGGGTAAGTTTCCCCATAAGTGCATGCTCTTCTCCCTATGACAGATTCAGCTATAATAATTCTGATATCTATAAGCAAGTCTCTCTCACCTTTGTGTCATGGGAAGCGGGCAAAGCCATAAGACGCTCTATCAAATGCTTGATTGTATCGTCCCCATCATCGCGCAGTAGCCAAACTGCAGTGAACCACTTAGTAAATCAAGGATGTAGAGGCGATGCTCCTTACTATGGTGGCGGAGGATGTCAGATAACAATGTAGGGACTATTGCTCCCTGTCCGGCGGTAGCTAACGCAGCTTGCGGTAAAAGCGTCAGGCTGGACTTACGGCGACTAGAAATTTCGATTAGAGAAGCACATTGAATGCCAGCCATGGCTCTCACCTGCCGTCGAAGGACGCCAACATTCCCTCTAGTTCCCCAAGCATCACGGATGCCTCTTCATAGAGGTCCCTGGCGTCCTGGGCTTGCTCATTCAAGCGATTCCAATCTCCATTCAACCGCCTCATATCAGCCGCATCCACACCCGGCAGATCTTGCAGCAATTCTGCAGCCTTAGCCAAACTGTCCCTACCTGCACCCAACTGCCTCTGGTACAACTGGATTTCACCCTTGCGCATCAGTGCACGAGCAACCATAGTTGGGGCGTTGATGGACTCGGCGAGGTCGTGTGTTTGCTGGGCAAAGTACTCAGCTTCGCGGGAAGAACCTCGAGTGAAGTAGGCGTGAGTGAGCGTCAGTAGGGTTGAAAGTAGTCCCTCAACCATTCGCCACTCCATCCCGTCCATGAGACGTTTCTGGCCTAGTGATCTCGGGTGATCATTGTACCGGGTATTGCTGGCGGATGACGATTTTGGACGAGTAGCCTCAAATGGGTTTGAATCATCGGTTGCCTTGGTGGATTTGGAAGAAGACTGGCTTAATCGCGAAAGCGTGTCCACGGCGCGATTCCACAGTCGCAGCGATTGCAACGTGCACTCTAAAGCACCGACTACATTATTCTGAGGGAATAATCGAGTCAGATGACAATATGTGATGGATAACCAAAACGACAGACCCTGGAGTATTGGATAGCTGCAGAGACTCTGCAAGCCATCGCTGCACGCTCAAGCCGTCCAACACGCAGCCTTATCCGTTCAGCAGTCGGTAGAGCTTTATCTTCAGGTGGAGAAGCTTCTGACAAACCCATGGCTTCACAGTAGAAAGAAGCACTAGAGAGTGAACGTTGAGTCACAGTAGAATACCTTTAGAACGAAGTAAACTCACCTTCCAAGAATGTTGTTTCCAAGAGCCAAAATTTCTGCATATCTTAACAAATAATTGATACGAACTTCGTCGGAAACATCACTCGATTTCAGCACCGCTGAACTCCGTGCAAAAAGGGAATTAGCCCGCTTCGTTTTGCCCAGTTTCACATACTCTGACGCGAGATCAATGCATATAATAATGTATACTGTTGAGAAGGATGAGAACAGAAACTTCTAGAAGATATGATGCACTCACAATCAGCAGATACGGCGAGTTGACGCTCACAGATGCGTTTCAGAGCCTCCAGAAGCTTGATCTTCAGCAAGGCCAAACCCAGAAGTCCCAGCAAATGGAAGTTCATTTCTGCTTGATTAATCAACAGCGTTCGGTTAAGGATCCTGATAAAGCTTACGAAGCTGACCAACGATTGTCTCAAAGTCGAACACAATAACCGCCTTCTGAACACCAATCGTAACACCAGCCTGCTTCGGAGGCGTGCTTTGAATGACATTCGACACATTTTCAAGAGCTGTTCGAGGAACTCTGTCAGGTAATACAGCTAGTAGTGATTCCGAAAACAAACCTTTACGCGGACGTGGTGTGACAGGATTCTGCGCTCTGGTCTTGTTCGTCGTACGGACGCTCGCAGCTCTTGTTGGCTTCTTCGCAGGCACAGTTTTTCTTAGGTGACTTCTTCGCATGCGCAGGCGATCGCTTCGTCTTTGGATCTGTTTCAGTCGAAGAGTTAGGAATGAGCCCACGCAGGATATTGCACGCCTCCTCTATATGGTATGACACGGTCGAAGTCATTGGTGACCCTGCGCTATGATATGCGAAGAGGCTCAACCAAAGATGCACCGCTACAGTGTACTGTAAGCGGAATGCCACAAAGGCAGAGTCGTGCCCAAGGTCCTGGAATGGAGAAATTATAATATCCAGAAGCGCAAATGAGATACAGAATTACCTCAACATTGAGCAGGTTTAATACTTCTTCACCCAGTCGCTCCGCTGTCCAGCTAGGTTCTCCACCGTTGTGATTCCCATCCTTCCACAAGAGCTCCATGCACTTCAAGAGGACTCTAGCCCTGCGCAACGGAAGAATGGTAGCCTTGTACACTGATAAAGCATCTCGCAACAGCCCGTGCACAATGATCTGCACCCCATCCTTCCGAAGGCAAGGTTCGAGAGTCAAAATCTGACGCTCGAGCAGCAGGCCTACGACCTCATCACTAACAACACCCGGCCTCAATGCGGTATGGAGGCTGACTTCACTTGTAGGGAGAAAAAGTTCGCATGTTGCTGCGTACGTTAGTCTGTCAATTATCCCACCAAGCTGCTTTGTGCTTGCATTCGCGCTGAAAGCATTCGTTGATGTCGTTGACCTAGCCAGGTGCTCCAGATCAGATGAGCCGTACGGAAAGGCTTTTACGCTCTCCACAAACGCGTCACACGCAAGCTGACAGCACCCAGAAATATTAGCATTCCACACCAGGTCGGTAAGTAATGCAGAATGATTACCTTCCGGTCTCCCATCTTAGAATAACACACCGCAAGAAGCTCCCACCTGCGAAACATCTGTTCTTCGAGTTGTTTCCACCCTTCGTCCCATTCGCCATCCTCTGTGTCGCCCTGCATAACACCCGCTCGTATGTGAAGTGCCCGTGCCCCAAGGGAACATCCTTCCTTCAGAAAATGCACCGCGCCTCCGTACTTGGAACTTTGATACAGCTTTCCAGCCAGATTGTGATATGCCCCGGAGATACAGCGGACGTAGTTGGCGCGTGCGGAGGCTGGGATGGCGTTCACATGGTCGGGGGTAGAGTTCAGAAGGACCACGGCATCATTGAGGAGGTCAAGAGTGGGCGTATAAGTGTCAGGGTCATTGCATTTAAGCCGTATGCGCGCAAGGGCAAATGATGAATCGAGGAATGCGGTTAAGATGTCCTTGCTTGGGTTCTGTGACGACATTTGTCGATTCCTCTGTACATGGGTTAAGTTGAAGCTTACCTGCTTGAACGCGCCTTCCATAGCATTAGAGATTGCCATCAGTAGGGAAATTATTACATGACTTTGGACCTTCGCCTCTCCGTCCAGGGCCTTGATGCAAGTTCGTCTGAGTTTCTCTAGAGTACGTTGGAGCTTTCCCTGCGCACGGTGCAGCTCATCATTCAGTTCGGCCGGAAGGCATAAAAGGCCCCCTAAACCAGGGAGAACCTTCGCCGCTTCGTGAACACGTCTGGAGAGATCATCCGTTCCGTCTGCAAACGGATTTGTTAGGTCTTGTAAAGATACCGGAATAAACACTGACCGGAGTTTGCATCCAAGCATGCTGCAACTTTAGTTAATACTGCCAAAGCTCTTGTGCACTCGAGAACAACAGTGTCCTTGTCCTTTGGCGAAGGAGCAGAGATGTCGAGTTTGCTGAGATTGTTGGTCAGATCATCAACCTCAGTCAACGAGCAAGATGAGGATCCCGGACCCATCAGGTCTGTGATGCGATCGAGGGTGCGTAAATCGTTGCTCTGTACAATAGATTAACACCATGTTATAACGATATCTTAATAACTGTGACGCACGCGCTTTGCAAAACCTGTCCACATCTCACAGAGCAGGACAAATGACCTGCCCTCTACAAACGATGATTTGGACTGTGCGATCTGTACGACCTCACCAAGAGACTCTGAAACGAGCGTTGCGACGGAGAGTTCCTCGATTTCTGAGATGGGAGAAGAAGATTTGACATACACTGTGCACGTTTTCTGAATTTGATCCCAGAATGTGTTTGGTTGAACGGTTCCAGGGCTCGTGCATAGAAGGCATTTGAGTGCATACACGCGGATGAGGAAGGCCGAGCGCGAGTTCGCAGATATTGAGGAGCATAATTTTGTTAACATAGTGTATGCACGTGTGAGCGTAGTGTCTATGTGCTTGCGAGGCAAGGACACACAATAAGGCACCCATGTCAAGAGCGTGTCGGATTCTACCAGAGCTGTGGAGAACGAGTCCGTGGAAATGATAGTCGATGACGAGGAGGACATGGCGATATGTGTAAAGGAAATTATTGCGTGCATCAGATACGTTGAGATAAGCGTGAGGAGCACAGCCTCTTCTGGTGAATCTATCATTGGCAACGGGAGGGAAAGCAGGCGAACTGGCGACTTTGAAGTAGAGGTACAGTGGGACGATGCTTTGGGGTCAGGTGCCCCAAGCAAAGTGAGCAGACGAGCGTGCATGTGATCAAGGAAAGGAAGGGTAGTATCATGCTACTTCAGAGTTGAGTTGAACTCGCAGGAGAATTCATTTATCACGTACCATCTCCAACACAAGCAGCTTGTTCATCATGCTGGATGCGGCGCGCTCTATATCAAGGTCATCCGGACATAGAACACGAAGGCATGACAAAGCTGCATTTGCACAAGAGACAGCAGCTGACACCTTGCTGAGTGCGCTCGACTTCATTCTTCCCTCCTCCGAATTTGCCTTCCATCCGGATTGTGCCACTGATGATAGTGTCTGCAGGGATGCGTTTACGTCAAGCATTGCGGAAATCTTTCGTTGTTCCGGAGACTCGTCTTTCGCCTTCTGCTTTCCCTTCGCTTTGACGGTTGTTCGCCCGTGCCCTGGTTTTTCAATGAGTTCATGTGAAGATGGGACAGCAGTCTTAGGCTTCGTTCTGGAGGTTATCGTTACTTTACGAGAGGAAGCCATTGAAGGCATTATGTTGAGCGACGATGAGCCGCAGCGCGTAATGGAGGGCAACAAAGATGTTTTGAATTTCTGAGTAGGTCGCGTGGAGCACGTGACCGACGCGTGATTCTGACTCGCATCATTGAAGTACTATTCGGACTCGGACTCTGGCATAAACAGCGATCATATGATGCCTTTCGGAGGGCCGTGAACTTCAGTGCCGATGGCAGTGACTCGCACGAAACAAAATTGACACCCTCCCGTTTCTTGCTCAACTTGAACCCATTGTTTCAACCGTTTTGCGCCAGTTGAGTCACTTATCATCCAATTATCATCGCATACTTGGACTACGATAACATAACGACACAATATACGATGCATTTTCTCGAGGTGCGTTTTGATAGATTTTGATCTTGTTCCTAAAGTCAGCAGTGATTTAAATCGGACTAACGGTACTATCAATTATTACTACAGGTGCCTGGGCACACCACGCCTTACATCAACAGGGATATCATCCCTCTTCCACCTTCTCGCCAAACATGGTCGAAGAAAGTGTTTGTGTTCTTCTGGTTTGCGACTGGTGTGTGATTTCTTTTCCTGACAGTATATTTCGAGCCTAACGCCAACTCCAGCAATTAACATCGCGGAGTGGTCAGGTGCATCCGCATCTCGTGAGTTGAATAAAAATTCAATCTTTGCTTAAAGTTGACTTTGATGTTTAGTCGCTCTGGGTCTCACGGTTTCGCAAGCGATCATTGGTGAGACCCTTGATGCGTGTAGCAAAGTAAATTGAATTTACACTTCATTTTACAGTCAACCTGACGAGCACGATCATGTAAGTTGATGCATAGCTTTCTGATATATTTTATAGTATCCGCTATTTCAGCATCACCGCTGCCCTCGTAATTAGTGGCTATGGAGGGGGTCAATGGCACGTTCCTTTTGTAAGACATATTCTGCCGTTCTCGATTTCCTCTTTGACTCTGAGTAGGCAGTTATCAATCGTGCACCTTGGGGACTGTAAGTTTCAGGCCTGCTTATTATTCTCAGCGTCATCACTAAGTGTATCTCAGGCGGGGCTCGTGGTTTCCGCTCCTAAACCGCGTTCTGCTATCTTGTTGTTGGTATGGAGTTCAAGGATGGTTCGGTGGTCAGATGACAAAAGTGATGATTGGTGCAATATGGCGTACGTCAAGTGCCTCTCCACGAATTGGCACACGTTAATGAACATCTTAGCTAGTTTCTATGACATGCCAAATACATTTGGACCCGACGCTGCAATGGAAACCAACGACTTCGGTAACAACGACAATGTATTTCGCTCAACAACAGTGACTGACACTTTTGCTTCTAGTTGCCTTCATCATCTTTTGGCTTGTATGCCTCCCTTTGTTGCTTTTGAAACCCGAGTTGTGCGTTGTCGCTAACTTTTCTTGATGCCGGCTTTGAACCATGCGTCCGCCTTTAGCTACCGCATACCTGCAATTATATCTGCAGTCCTTGTATTAGTAGCTGCTCTGGCTGTATTCCTTTGGGCTTTTGTCAAGCAAGGAAATGGTGGTCCGCTTTTCTCCAATCCTGAGTACGCTCGTGCTAGTATTGCTCTTGTGGTGTATGTTAAATTTTTGTCCTTAGAACTGTGTATGGGATCGGCAACCTTCAAGGCTCTCAATTAGCTTGGGTGATGGTTAGATGTATCAATAGCGGCATTGGAGGCTGGGCTGGCGGTGTAAGTACTTCTCGGACTAATCACAATCCGTACGAAGCTAAGTTAAGCATTCTTAGATTTTGTATCAGAGTGGTGCGCGATCCTTTGTATGACAGCGATCCCTAACTAGATGGGCATTATTAGACTTTTCACGCTATGCAGTTCACCCTGGAGACCAAGTGTATGGGCAGATATTCAGCATACCTCTGTGTCTTCTTGGATCCAACATCCTTGGGATTGTCACAACATCTTGTGCACGGGGCTTTTACCCAAATGAACCGTTATTGTGGTAAGCTGCCTCTCTGCAACGTACAACGAGTGATAGTTTATATGACGCAGGAAACTTTATGACTTGCTCCAGGCAATTCAACGCAACGAAGCTCCTGTCGCACGTGCCGCAGTATTTTTTGCTGCCTTTGCATTTTTCTTATCGCAACTAAGTGTCACTGTACGTTTCCGAAAAGGCTAGCGTATGTTTTTGCCTGACAACCTTCGGTCGATGGTGCAGGTTGTCGCATGCGGTGTCGTAGGCGGAATGGATCTCGCAGCTTTGTGCCCTCGGTAAGTCTTCCGTATTTCCTTAAGTTTCTATTCAGTGCGATGCTCGACAGTTACATCGATATCCGTCGTGGCTCGTTGATCATTGCTGTCATTGGAATCTGCATCAACCCTTGGAAAATCATGAATGTAAGTCTACTCACTCTACATTAGTAATTGTTGACGATGTAATCGGCTTGAATCAATTAGACCGCCAACTCTTTCATATCCGCCATCTCTGGATATGCAGTCTTCTTGGGACCTCTTACAGGGATCATGTTTGTAAGTCCGCGCCTCTCCGTCCCAGAGCCTTCATGCCTTAACGACGAATTGCACATTAAGGCAGATTATCACTTCTTAAGACATCGCCGTATCAAACTCTCGCATCTCTTCCTCCCACAGACTGGAAGCGACTATTGGTGCGCTGTTTCTTTTGCATGATTTAACGAGCAATCTTCGACGATTCTTAGGTTTTGGCACGGCTTGAACTGGAGGGCTCCCATTGCTTGGGTCCTGGTATGACCTCTACAGCTCCACTACTATTTCATCTCACATCAGAACATAGGGCGTTTGGGCAAGCTTACCCGGGTTTTGCGCGTCGGTAACACCGGCGAGCGCGATCGTTAGTGATGCTTGGGTGTACGTTCTCTATGACGTTGAGTCAAAGACCTTAACTAAACGCCTGAAAATCTAGACATGTCTATTACCTCTCGTGGCCCTTGTCGGTGTGCATAAGCGCATCAGTGTGGATGATGCTGAACACCATCTCGCCAGCCCCTGGTATAGGTGAGGTGGATGACAACGACGTCTTCGGAACCTTGGAAAAATTCCAAGACCCCAAGGACAGCGAAGGGAAAGAAGAGTCAGATCATCTTAACGAATTCCCAACGTATATTGCAAGCTTAGATCACGCTTGACAGGACCCATACGTACAGATCTAGAAAGCATTACTCACTCTGAATTTGCAAACCATTTCGCCAAAGTCTTATAACAGCTTTTCCTGCGGAAGATCAGCACCTTGAGTCAGCTTTTGCACCCGCAAGCAACCTGACAAGCGATATGCACCAGCAAAGTCATGCGTCGCAGAGGGAATTCACCACTTCGGGAATGGCGGTTGGAGGCGAGAATACACATGTTGTCGTCGAGCAATAAATGTATTTGCTGAAGATTTTGAGAGTATACAAAACAAAAACTGCGAACGCGAAAACAAGATAGCATAAAAGGCAGTGACAGACATGACAGGTTGAGTCAGTATCCCTACAACGTAAATGAAAGAGAGTGCAACATAAAGAACCCGTTAAACCGTATCAGACAATAAAAATACAGCAGGACCTACACACCGATATAAATGAAAACCATCCTTTGCTCGAGCGGCACTTTCGTCTTCACGACTCGTCCAATTGAGCTGACGGCGCCACGGGGGGAGAATGATAAAGAGCGTAGCAGAAACACCAGGGACGGTTTGCAAGAAAAAGCCAATTCGGATTCATCTATGCGACTAGATACATGTCACTTTGGCCCAGGATTGTCAAGCCTTCAAGTTGTCAGCATAAGTAGACTGCAGAGGAACTTGTGTCCAAGAAGGTGGAATTAAGGCCACCAGCTGCATGGTTAATGGATGGTACATAGGCGGTCTGCATGCACCACCGATTAACCATTTAATGATGAGCCACGGCCAATGCTAAAGAGCCTGAGGTCTGAGGTCTGATCATGAGGGCGTAAGTTTTAAGACGCGCTACTAGTTACGTACTAACCCTCGGAGAGGAATGAAATCAAGCGGACTTCGAAACCTATTCTTTTCTTCAACCAGCTCAAAAGCCACGAATGCTCATCACACACAGGGTCGCTCCATGCACCCAAATTCCTGAGCGGGCTAAGGTCTGAGCATTCTAGTCCCCCTCGATCGGCTCTAGCAGAGTCCAGCTGTAATCAGCTGCGCGACGTACCGGAAAAGCAGCTTCGTTTCTCACAGTCCCGAAGATTCTGTTCATCGCAGAGGAGGGTGAGCACAAAGGCTTTGAAAACGCTGCGGGGATCGGGCGACCTTGTACCTGTCGTTTTGTCGTCGCTATCGTGCGTGCGTCTATGAAGAAGGCGCTCATGATTACTTAAGCGTTGTGTCGGCGGAATGAGTCGCTCCCGCACTGGTGCACCAGCATGTGCTTGTTGCAGCCAGGGTCTTCATGAAATGCCGCAAGGCGTGAGGCTAACTACCTCTTTGCTTACGAGGCGAGACTGCGATGGGATTGGGTTTGTCCTTGAGTTCACTTCGTGGCTCACGTATCTTTTGTGGATCGTGAAACTCGATTCAGACTACTCTCGGGCTGGTTGTAAATTTTTTTCCTTGTTCCTCCTTCGTGGGGGATGTTTAGAATTCCTTGTGCAACATCATGATTACTTTGTATCTTAGAAAACAGATGTGACACGGCTCAATTGCCTGTTTCTATGCAATTGTACAGAAAATAGTTGACATACATCTAATATTGGTTCACTTGTGCAAAAATTTAAGCTACGTCACGGGAAGAATCAGAAGAAATGTAGGACTAGAATGCTTATATAATTACGTTGTACCTTCGTAATAAATAGTCATACGAAACACGTACAGCCTGCTAGCAAGCGTAGACATCAGAGCCAAATCAACTTTATTCTGGACACGCGCCGCTCACGTTCAAGCGTTCAAGACCTTCAAGTACGCGTGCGCACGCGACGTCCTATTCTGCGCGTAGAAATCTCATACTTCCTCGCATTTTGAACAAATCAACATGGGGAGTCTCAAGGCAGGGAAGCACTTAGCACGAGAACTTCAGGAAGCCGTCATCGCTCCTCACGCGAAAAGAAGTGTACGAGTGTGTTAACACACACTCATGTGTATTCAGGCTGTAATCATCACCTTCCTTCCTCTCACTACATCATGCGGAATGCCCAAACCTGCACTGCACTTCAAGGAGAGGTCCCTGCAGAGAAGCATGGGAATCTCGAAAACGTCGTCACCATTATTCGACCAAATTTTTGCGAAGAGAAGTATACGATCGCAAACGCTCAGCAGTCATTAACGGATACGACATCGAAGACATTCCAAAATCACATTCTCATACTCCGGCTTACTTTTACGAGTGCTGATAGGCTAGTCATAGCATATCTACAATTGTTCCAAAGAGAACTGATTCGCAATGGATCTTCCCCATCACGCCGAGCTACCCAACGCAGTGGGGTCGGCTCATCTCCACTAACGACATTGACGTTTGACTAGCACTCATTCGGCTTAAGTGTCGCTGAGATCACATACTGAACATAAATCTGGGGCATCTCTCGAACTCCCCTGGGCATCCCCCCACAACTTGCGCAATTAGCCTGCCAAGTTCCATATCTTGAAGGGATTTCTCCACCAAGGTGGACACCAGCTCATAGCCGACCAAATCTCTAGCTTTTGCGTCTCGGTACTATCATGTCCACTACCAGTCTTCATTTCAACAGCACCCTTGCTCCTACCGATGTTGAAAGCAAAGATGAACGCCAGTCATCAATCAGCGTTCCGTCTTACTCCTCCATCAAGCCGAAGCTACCTCTAAGATGGCAGGTGGCGATGATTGGATTAACATGCATGTGTACATGTAAGTGTTCATGTCTATGAGTTTCGCTGGCAGCTCATTTATGGTGCAAGTCGGACACCACTGGTCTAATGTAGGCATAATATTTCAATTTTATGGATTATGTAGATCATTTGGGTGTTTACAGGGTCTCATTACAACTCTGAAGACAACGATAGAACACGAACTCAAGATCAATAATTCCGAATTTGCTACGCTAGTAAGACTATGCTCAATAGAAATGTGACGGGATTGACATACCTGGCCTGTTTAGGTATCTGTGACGAATATAGGTACGGCCGATCTTGTTTCGCCTGGTGCGGGACCGGTGTACTGACTGTCTGAGACAGGTAAACACATTTCTCTGCATCGCCTTGGGCTTCGTTATCGACAAATTTGGAGGCCCGCTATTGTCTGCCATACTCGCCGCATTTTGCCTTGCGGGTGCTGCAGTAGAGGCTGACGCGACGACAAATGGACTCAATAGTTACCATGTCCTCATGGTGGGCAAGATTATTGCTGCCATCGGGAGCGGATCCCTAGACAACGCACAGCACAAGATACTCACCGCGTATTTTTCACCTGGGAGTGGTTTCGCGCTTTCCATAGGTGAGCGGGATGCTTCTTTAAGTTGTGATTGTTGGCGGTTGGTCTCATTCTTATTCTTTAAGGCTTGATATGGTAGGTTCTATGACTACATTTTCACAGTTCATGTATACCTCCACCGTTCAGGTCGATGGCAAATGTGGCGCAATATGTCGGACAGAGCACCGCGAACGTCATGTCCCAAAATCTTGGCTCATATTCCTGGCCACTGTGGATCGGCGCTATCATAGGCCTTTTCTCGTTTTTATGTGCTGTTAGCGTCTTTGTCCTCGACAAATACCTTCGTTCATATTACGAGGTCGTCGATCGCTGCGAACATTTTGACCCATCAGGTGCGGGTAGCGTCAAAGTTGGAACATTTCATTGGTCGGTCGTGCGCCAAATGCCCCTGACGTTTTGGTTTGTGGTTCTTTTTGCAACCTTTCAAAACGCTGGCATGTCGTCGTTTGTATCGGTATCTACGTGAGTCATTGGCTTTGCAATGATATGATCAATGTTCAAATTTTGTGCAGGCAACTTGCCCAGCAAAGGCTCCAGAAAGGAGCCATAGTTGGTGGATGGGTGTCGAGTTTTTACTTGCTCCTTCCTATTGCAGTAACCCCTTTCTTGGGTGTGTTCATTGATGCATACGGGCGTCGTGTAACAATTCGTGAGCATTTTATGGTTTGAGTAATGCAGGAGCTGATCACATGGCCAGTGTTTCTCTCGGGGTGTATATTCCTCGTCTCTATGCTCCTGTTAAAATTTTCGCAGACAGTGCCGACATTTAGTGAGTTACAATGGTTCAAGGTAGATGACGCACTAAAGTCGACATAGTCTGTGCATATGTATTTTATGCACTTGCTCAGGTGGGTGTATCGAGATGTTCTTTGAATATTTCAGGACCTTTGACATCGTCTTGCAGAGCATCACCTCAGCTCCGCAAGTAGAGATCGTGCGTAGTATCATACCTGATCCTCGTTACTATGCGACAGCGTGAGTTTCTTGATAACTCTATATCGTGTTTTCCTTTTTGACACGATTCGCAGCTATGCAATCAAGAGTATGCAAAGTTCTTTTTGAAAATGAAAAATACTTACCTCACCTTCGTGTATTACAGAGTCGATTATTCAGGGCTCCGTCATCATCATCGTGGTAGCAACGGGGAAGCTCCAAGACGCATCGCCCACCGACTCCCTCGAGGGCGCTGTGACGGTCTGGCTTGTGTACGCATTCGTCTCCGTGCTCATCTCAGGTGCGCTCCTAGGTGCCTGCTGCACATCGTTGGGACAGCGTTATTTGCCTGCCGTGCGGCTCTCACAGGTGCGCCCGAGGCATATAGAGAGGGAGGTGGAGAGGCTTTGGGAACTACGTCAAGATACGGTTACGGAAGAAGGCAAGAGGGACGCGAGGGTGACGCCGAGGCAGAAGGAAGAAGCATTGAAAAGCCCTGTGTCAAGTTCTGTGTCGTTGTATGCACGCCGGGTAGCGCTCGGGGCCGGGTTCTCCGTAGTCCTCATTGCGTGGGTGATATTTGGTTTTGGTGTTGACTGGGGTGACCATGCGAGCAGTGCTGGGGAATGAAGGACACAAATTTATCGTACTAATTTTCTTGTAGTTGCGTATGACATAGGGTTTTTGAAATATATAGGATACACTGCTTTGACTCGGTGGAGCTGTGGCATTAATCTCATATCGTGCACTTACCGATAATCGCAGGCTTCACTACAGTGTCATGTAGGCAGAGTACCCATGTTCGAGAAGTACTTGCTTCTCGCCAAACGCAGCCAAATTTTTTTACTCAGTTGTCTGACAAGTCACCATTTTTACACGCTGGCGTTGGCATAAAAATCTATAGGTATCGCGAGACCATTCCACTCATCTAGCCATGGTAAATTTCCTTCACCTCCTGCCAACCCTCGATGACCCACTCTCATCGCAGTCTGACTTAAGCGAGCACATTCCGTGCGGCTGCGGTTTGATCTGTTCCCATGAATCCGAAGCTATTCCACGGGAGGATATCGACGAAGATTTCGAGGGAATGGCTTCCACTTCCCAGCGGCTTCAAGATCGTACGATCTGTGTCTGTACAGTGTGTTAAAATATAGATGAATATTTTGAGTGTAAAAACATGCTTTTGGATTCGATGAAATGTCCATCACTATTGACGAAGTGCATGGCACACATTGGATCAAAGTCCAAAGGCTGTCGATTATACAAGAAATATGCAAGGCCACTCTGTGAAAACCAGCCCCCCACCCAATACCCTGCCTCCACTTTCTGGCCACGAATATACTAATGTGTACCAGCTGGTGTCGCAAACTGAAACATAATTGCGTGCATGTACTCATGCACAACAGTGGATGGCGAGTTTTAGGAGGCTGTGGTAGTCAGACCGTGACTACCTGGTAGTGTCAATTTTGTTACACTGATAATCATTCACCCACTTGGTAATCCAGAAAATTACCAGCCTTGATGCGTGACCATGTTGCGACTAGATTCTGATTTAAATGTATGACTGTGGTCACTGCATTCTCATCTGGTGGCGAAGTGTAACCGTAAGCACTCCGACGAGTTAAATCGGAGCAACGAATGACGAGGTGGGCTGTCCAGAGATACTGGCATGTCAAACACGCGCTGCCGCACGAGGGTGTATTGGGATCTGGAGCCAGAGGTGTGAGAAATATTGCGAGGGCAATAGCCTCCAACAATCCAAGACATTCTAAAATACTTGTCCGAGTCTGGCGAAGAAGATCATACAGGATATTCCCTGCCTGAGCGCGTTGATTATGGTCGTAAACAGTGAGCGAGGTATCCACACCAGCAGAGGGAGTCAAGTCGACCATGCGGCCGGGAGTGCAAGTCAATACATACACCCATCGTCACGGTCGCAACGAAAACGCATATCACTGGCAGCAGTCATCTGACAAAAATCAATGCAGCAATTACTATACCATTTTAGACCTGCATACATTCTGGTGCGGTAGGCAATAAAAACAATTCAGACCCACAAATCTTGTCAAACAGTCATTCATTGCAAGCCTACGCACATTCAACTTTACGATTAGTTAAAGACAAAATCAGAAAGAGACAGAAAGTTCGACGACGATTCACAATATTTTTAATCGGCCTGAACGCGATCAGAGTTTAGGTGTCGACAGAACCAAAGGAAGTGGCGAGGGTACAAATAGATTACTCTGCCTGCATGGGCATCACCTGGCCGCCCTTGGCTGCAGTAGGTGTAAATGTATGCCATCGGTCGTTGAACCGCACGTCGAGAGGGCGTCCACCATACATGTACTGCTGGAATTTTGCTGCGCACTTGGATCAGCATACGATCCATACAAAGGAAAACAAAGGTTGCTCACCGATGGCTGTTTCCGCCTCTTGAACCTGAGCAAACTGAACAACACCGCATCCCTTGGATCTAGCACCATCGAAAAGGATTTCAGCGAGTTCAACTTGCCCAGTAGTCTCGAACAACTCGACAAGGTCTTCATTTGCAGTAGACCAAGGGAGCTGACATGTTGTAAATAATCCCGGCCACACGGAATAATGTCAAAATCGCTCACATTGCGAACCATGATTTGCTGGCTAGGCTCAGCATCGTACCCGGCGCCGGCGCCGGCACCGCTACCACTACCTGGCACGCCATAGCCACTGCTCCCATAACCACTACCGTAGCCATCCATCCTCAAGCCACCGTGAGCAGCAGGCTGATCAGGACCGGAGTAGTCTGCATATAAGTCTTGATTCGAGAAATCACGAGCAGGACCAGAGGGCGTGAACCCGCCGCGGTAGCCGCCGCCACGAAGACTACCCCTAAAGCCACCACGCAGACCACGACCACCATACCCGCCGCCACCACCACCCCGGAAAGGGCTGCCACGGAACGAGCCTGGACCAGAAAGACCAGCATAGCGGTCCTAACAGACTATCAGCGTTGTATCAGAGACAAATTGACACTTCCAACTTACCTCCCGGACCTCGAGCGTCCGGCCATACCAGTCAAAGCCATGGTACATACCTGCATGATGGGTGAGTTGACGTCTACAAAAGTGTGGGCACACGTACCGATGGCTTGTTTGGCATCAGCTGCCGTCTCAAAGACCACAGTTCCGGAACCCTTGGGACGCCCATCCGCACCAATGTTAATATCAGCGCGAATAATGTTACCAGCCGAACGGAATAAATCCTTAAGGTCTTGCCAACCAGCCTGGTATGGAAGCTTTGCGGATGTCTCAGCACGAATAACAGACGACAAAAAAATAAACCTACATTACCAACGTACAACTGATTGCCGGGGTTGTTGTGAGTTCCAAAATAATTATGATGAGGAGGACGTGGAGGTGGCTGCGCATGCAAACCTTGCCCTGCCATTGCCATTCCAATCTTGCCTGGAACGGGTGTAGCGCCGAAGCGCGATTCGTTCTCCCGGTCCTTTTTCGCAGCGTGAGTATGGCACCAATCAAACAAGGGAGTCGTACCTCGCGAATAAATACCGGCCGACCGAGCATGGCCACTTCGGAAAGTTCGCGGATGGCGCGCTGCGCATCCTCAGGCGAAGCAAATTCGACAATGCTGGTAGTGAAGAATGAGTTGTATTTCTGGAAAAATCTAGAAGTCACTTACCCGCAGCCCTTGGACACTCCCGTTGGCGTGACGAGTACTTCGGCGAATAGAACCTCACCAGCTATCAATCCCCAAAAGAAAACTCCCATCAATATCCTCTCAATCCAACCATCCATCAATCGAAAAGCCAAGGAAATAAACCGGCCAGGGCACCACACCACTCTCCCTCATCAGCTCACACTCGCCAGCACCAGCTGCCTTCTGAGCCTCAGCAGAACGGGTTTACAAAGTGGCCACACCCTGCCTCTCTCCCCAATCAAAGAAAAATCTAAATTCCCCAACCCACCTCCCCTCATGAATTCCATTAGGTCACGGTACTTGACGTCGTAACTGAGATTGCCGACATAAACTCGGTTTTCTCTCTTGCTGATCTTGGCAAATTCGACGGCTTCTTCGTGAGTTGCGTTCATGGGCCCACCGAGAGAACGAGGGAACGGATCAGCGGGCTTGCGGTCACCGCGGTCACGGCTACGGGAGCGCGAGGGCGTCCGACTGCGACTACGAGAGCGCGAACGGCGTGAATGCCTGCGGTCACGAGGCGAAGCTGAACGACGCCTCGGAGACCGAGAACGTGTTCTACTGCGTGAACGCTTGCGACGCTACAAAAATAACCTCGAGTCAGAATTTGAAAGACAAGCGGCGACAAACTACTCACATCTCCATTCCGCCTGTCGTCTGGTTCCCAGTGGTCAGTCCGGCTCCTACCGCCGCGACCTGACGACATATGGAAAATAATGAGTTGTGTATACCAGGCCGAGGAATGCAACGCACCCGTGTCCCTCCTGTCACGATCACGGTCCCTATCACGGTCCCGCCTATCGCGATCCCTGTCACGGTCTCGGTCGCGCTTCTCTCTCTCTTTCACGGTCCTTGTCGCGATCAAACTCGCGGTCTCTCTCTCTGTCGCGCTTGTCGTCGATCTCGTCCTTATTTTTCATGTCCACGTCCATTTCTGCGACGTCAGACAAAGCAAGTATGAAGTAGGAAAGGAAGAAAAAAACAAAGAGGAAGGGAAAAGACGGAACAGCAAGTGAAAAAGGAGACGAAGAGGAGGTTATAATTTTGTGTTGCCGATCAGCTGACTCACAGCGGTCCATGAATCGGAGATTGAATAAAGACTTTTGGCCACAACATGGCAAGTAACTATAGTACTAGTAGTACTGTATAATCTAGAGTCCATTTCGTCCTTTCAAGCTTGAGGACAATTTTAACGATGTTTATGTGTAGACTTAAAATGAGTGACTGTCTACGAGTCTATTATACACTAGACGCTGGAAACTTGGATCAGTCAATGACATGCACATCAAGTAGAAAAACGCTGACCTTCGTCTCACTCTGGTCTCAAGCTTGCCTCGGGGGACACATGGTCATCTGCCCTCGCGACAACCACAAACGCAGTCATAAGGGCAGAGAACGCAAGCATCAAAGAGCTTGCACTCAACACGGCGCTCCTAGCACTCGACACCCCGGTCATCAGAGAGACGACAACAAACACATTCAGCGGAACTCGGAACAGGGAGCTTAACTGCGTTATTTGGGTCAGCGGCTTCTTTTGAAGAAGAAAAAACGACGTACTGTTGCTCGGTGCTCATTTGAAATTAAAGTTCCCCTCAACATTCCTTGCACAGGATAATACATCCCTACGCACGCTTCGAATGAGCAGAACGCCCAGAACCTGACGCGCTCACTCTCGCTTCTTATGCTTGTTGCTAGTGCGAGGGCAGCAAATGCGCAAACCAAGCTACTGAGCTTTGCATGCACTGTCAGACCGCCGGATTGAGTGGTGACAGCACTGTAGAGGAGGGATCCGAGCATCATAGATATCATGAATGAGGAGAATATGTAGCCCAGCGGCAGCGCGATACTGGGAAATGTTGGCGAAGCTTCCTGAAGAGATGGTACCCAGAGGAAGACAAAAAGGTACATAGAACCCTCGAAACAAGTTTGTGTCAGGCCAATGACGAGAAGCATAGGATCTAAAATCAAATTCACGACCTGACTTTTTAAAACAGGAATTAAGCCGGACTCACCATCTCTGACAATGCGCCATGCCTGCCCTAGTCTTCTCAACTGAAATAAATCCTTGCCAGGCTGTGTTCCGCCGCCGCCAAAGTTCTCCCCCCAGCTTGCGCGGATCACCAGGTACGCTAACAGCAACAAGGCTCCGCTGGCGACGAAAGGAGATGTGAATGAGTTGGTCAAGGTGACTAGCTGGTTGCTGGCAACACCTGCACCCGTTGCAACAAAACCATTCACAAGCGTGGCACGTCCAAATATTGTGGAAAGATCCGTTGAGGAGAGGGCTGACGCTCCAGCAGAGCTCACCAGCCAGGATTCGAACGCAGAGTAGAGTATTGATGTTGAGATACCTCCACATACACGTCCAAGGAGAAGAACGGGCAAGTACGGAATGGTTATGCAACAGCAGGTAAATGTGTACATTAGGCAAAAGGCGAGACAGAGTTTCTTGCGTCCGCTACAGTACCAGAGTCAAATATCTTTATGGCGATAAAAAGGCATATGTGACGTACTGTTGATCCGCCCAGACGCCCACAAGAGGTGCAGTGAGCCCCGCAGACATGAAACCTGTGACAAAAAGGACTGCGACCATCCTTTCCGAGAGACCATACTGTTCTCGGTACAATGAGTACACGTATGGTCCCTGAAGCCAATCAGCACCTAGAAAATTTCATGAACACGCGATTCCCATGAGGAGAAGAAAATGCGTACCCATTACAATCGCATAGACAATGAGATACTGCCTTGTTAACGTGGCTAAGGAATTGTGTGATGCCGTTGGTTCCCCGTTTTCCAGGCGCTCAGCGCTGTGCAGGTCTTTCTCCTTCGACTCTTTCCGTCGTGAGACATGGCGCTCAAGAAGGAGGAAGATGAGACATAGGGATACAAGGAGAATAAGCTGGAGTTCATAGAAGCCAACCATGCCGGGCCCTCAAACGACGAAAGGTGAACTTTGCGGGTCCACTGGAGCCTGGAATGGACCTGGAGTGATGCAAATGTGACGAGAACGAGATATCTGTTGGAGAAAAGAAGGTTGTGTGAGATATTCACTCTCCCATAGATTCAGAAATTCACAGATAAATGTATACTATGTACGTCGGCTTGAAACCGTGACGGCATCCCCGCAAGGCACAACACCACAACCGTGACAAGCACAGACTCAACGAACTTGGTACAGCACGGGTACATTCTGCGAACCGGGAATGACACGGACAGTCTAGTCTAGGAGACATTTGAGTCGCTCTAGCGCTGATACGGCCGGACTACCTCGAGCTCGAGTGATCTTTAACACTGATACCCTCAAACTCGGTGAGCTTTCTCCATTTCCAGCTTAACAGAGGATAGGTGATGTCCCCGGAACTAGTATCTGCTTAGACTCGGCGCAGGTGATGGCAAGTTGTTTCCAATCTGATGCCACTAGGCCCAGGCCTACTGTGCAGTGTGCACCTGGCCGAGCCATCTCCGCACGAGCTAGCGCCATCCTCAAGACCCTTGTCAGGACTACAGCTTTCCTCAAGAACATCGTGCCTGCAGGCCTCTCAAACGTGACCTTCTGCACCCTGCACTCCGACTTTCCGTACCTGTACTACGCCTTCGAGCTCCTCTCCTCTTGTGTCCTCTTCTCTTCTGCACTGGCTCCCTGCATCATCAATAGGAACTCGTGCTCACCTATACCCAACACCCGCTTGCTACCTCGCGCGTCACCTCACACCCACACCCATCCTCCCCGTACAATCGTTCCCCCTACCTCCAACATTTTGCCATGCCTATGTGCTGCTCCCCGCGCCCTCGAAGGATCACTTAATTCGATCCCGCTTACTTGGGAGCCGGCCCTGTCAACAATCACGATGTTTCACGGTGGTTAATTCTCCGTGACTGACTTGGTCTGCATATTTGGCTTCACCATCCTCGAGAAAGGGTTTCATGTAATTCATCCTTTCCGCCTTGGTTGAATCTTCATCCTAGGCACAATGACACCGTATGGGTGGATATCATGGTACCGTCCTTATCTACTGATTTGAACAGTGTCATCAGATTCCATATATCATATGATCCACATCCCACGCAGATGAGAGTGCCTTCACTCCGGATCTTCGCCTTTAGAAGTGCTCTGGGCCCGTCTAAGAAGAACCACTATCAATACGATTGCTATATCAGCTTCAGCGTCTCTAGTTATACACTACCTGATTGCCGTCGCTATACCCAAGAACGAATCGAGCATGTTGGCTTTCAAGTTGAGGGTGGGCGCCTTATCGAGCCCCCTGAACCTGGAGATAGGAGCGTAGGAACAGGTTGTTCTTGGAACATCATTTACATCCTGTGCGGGATCAGCGCTTAGGCCTACATAGGATTCTATCTATCGTCCTGAGCATCGCCTGCACCCCTGAATCGTGCAGGATCGACGATCAAGTATTCCGGTGCTGGAACTCGCATTCTATGCGAAAATCTCCGAGTCATGCACATCGATAGAGTATGATAATAAAAAAACCCAGATGGCCATTGATTCCCATTATGCACAAATATATATACGATAAAGGTCTCCGCAACAGACCAGCACGCACATATACAAACTCGCCTACCCCTATGTCAACACCACAACAAAGTGCTCCAGAGAGCATTCGTTCAACAAGATCCATAAAGTATTTCACATAAAATCTGTTAGCATTTGTGATTCAGCTATCAAGGAATCATGATGAGCAAAGCGTTCCAACCGTCTAAATCACAGCTTTGCGATCAACAATCCTAGAACGACAACCAAAATCGTGCTTGGTGGGGTGACAACACAATACGACCAGAACACCGTCCGTGATATTAGCCTCTCAAATGAGTCGTTCGATGCTGCTTGCGTTATCTGTACAACACGCAAGTATCAGTTCAATCATAAAGAGACTAGTGACCACACACAACGCACCTGTGCGAGCGTCAGAGCGGGTGGACTTGCTATCAAAAGCACATTTGACACCACAAACACGGGGCTATCGAAAAAGTCGTACATCAGCAACTATCCGTGACAAAATTCAAGGCACTTACTCCGCAAAGATATCGTGAACATCAAATATCGCAAGAATCGCCAACACAGGAAGCATCACGGCCGGGACGACTACCATCCTCGCAAGTATCGCCACGAATACCGTCTTGCTTTCCCCACGTGTCTGGGGTTGTGGCTGTGGCGCACGTTTGAGTGCTAGCATCTCCTGCAGGGTGCTGATCAGTGATGTGCGAGACTTGCTCTGCCCGAGGCCCCGTCTCGTCTCGTCTGTCTCGCAATCTGTCAGATCTCCATCTTGCATGTCATCCTCGGGAGGTTCGGAGTAGAAGTATGCCCCAAGCACCACAAGCGTCAGTGGTATGCTGCAATTACCTGCAGCACCAAGCGCGCCTTTGAAAGGTTCCATGCGTTCAAGCGCAGATTGAAGCGGCGGGGTACACGCGACGATGAGACTAAGGAGGGAAGCCCATAGGGGCATCGTCATGAATTCATTGACACGGCGCGATGCATTTTTGATCCACTTCCACACGTGCCGGAGACTATTGTGTCTCTTATGATGTCGACGCTGTCGGAAAGTCTCACTTGTAACATCTGCTACATCATCTATCTCGTCCTCCGAGTCTGCGGGCGTGACACTGTCCGAGACCAAAGGCGCATGTTCCCGCACAGGTGAGTTTGGGAAGGAGTGATATATAGCTGTGTTCCGCGCTGGGTGCAGTGAGTGTGGGGAGCGTGAATGCGAAAGCGAAGACGACCGTTCGAGTGCGCGAGATGGCGAGAGGTGAAGGTGCGACGATGGGGGGTGAGGACGCAGCTGTCCGTGGACATGGCCCGCAGGCTCTGGGACGAAGGTAGGAATCTCACATGCTATATCTTCATTATTGTCATCTGTGTCATCGAGAGGCGAAGTCACGAGCGCGGCTTGGGTACTGGCTTGGGTTTGCCAGTGATGTGAAGGGCTTGTAGGGTGCACCTGAGTTTGCCAGTGATGAGAGGGACTCGTGGGCTGGAACCTGGATGAAGCATGGTGCTCGCTAAGCGTCGCTTCATCTGAGAGGGATGCATTATCAGCATATTGGGCTCCTTCAGCATCGTAAGGCACAGCCGCAATCAGGGGCGAATGGCAAGAGGTTGGCGTAGGAGGAGTGTCTGCAGAGGAGAGCAAACGCACGCCGTAACTCCAGCGAAGCTGTAAGCAATATAAGTAAACAGATTTACAAACAACAGAATGCGGAGCAAGTTTAAAAGCTCAAGAATTGGTTGGGGAGCTTCGTTGGGAGGGCGAAGCAGGCCAAGCCTGACAATATAACGAAGGCTGGTTTCAAAAATAAAATGAAATAAAAATTAATAATTATGAAGGACCAACTCGGGTCGTCAAATCCCAAAGCAAATGATAGCTGGCATTTAATTCGAGTAAACGCAACGCACCATCATCCCGAGAGTGCTATACAGTACCAGGTACGTGAGTGCACGACCCAGCATTGCGTCCGTGTTGTCGTCTGGGGTCCATTTGAGGCCTTGCACGCTGATCACAAGGCTCTGCATGAGCGCGATGGGTAACGAGTTCGAATTCATAAACATTGAAGCAGCCATAGCAAAGTTACTAGAAATAGTAAAGGGTTGTTTTAGCTCTGGTTATTGTAAGAATAGTAGACATGGGAACGGAGGGACAAGACAGGGAGTGTAAACGAAGAAACACACCGATGAGATTTCTTCAGCCCAAACATTCCCGAAAGGACTCTCGCCACGAGCGCAGAGAAAATTGTGACCACCATAAAGAAGATTGGGATGATCCATAGTTCCTTGAGTTTTGCTGTGGGACATACGAGGCTAGTTAGGATCTAACACTGATGAACAAAATATGAGGCACACCTGGACTTAAGAAAAATGCGACTTTGGAGAATAGCAGGGCAGGCGTGAAGAGGGAGATGTTGATATGGTTTATTACCTGCAATTCGGTTAAGCGAGTTGAAAACCAAAATATAGGGACCAACAAACGCGTTGAGTGGGCTTGTCAATAATACGACGCCATGCGAGTATGTAGCCTGCGAGACATAGTAGAAATACCTCTAGAATTGACTAAAAGCCAACAAAATCAGCCAACAGCAGTATATACAGTCGTTCCGAACACACACCTGAAATACAGTAGACAGAAGTGACCAGATGGGAGAGTCGCCCATGATTTAACGTGAACAAGGGGTGAAAAAAGATCTTTAGGAAGGACAGGAACGATGGAGACTAAATAGCTGAATGGGAAAATGGTGAAGCCAGTGAAACGCGCAGTAGTGCCACTGCTAGTCAAATGCTTGGCTGCTGCTTGGCTGCGTCATGCACGTGCGGACCACTGTATCATTCCTTTCTCAGGCTTGGCAGTTTAAAAATGAGGTGACCATAGCTCAAACTTAGCTTCCTTTTCGCAATCTTGAACCATTCGACTCCTCGGATACGTTCCAGCGCTAATCAGCTTGCTGTTACATACCATAATGGCTTGGCGCTGTTCTGGTCGCACAAACGCAGACCTCATCGCAAACATGCACGCAGCACGGATTATCACAACAGAAAGAGTGCATGAGGTCAGTTCCCAACTACCGGTAATTAGGTCCTTTGTTCAAAGGTGACCTGCGTTGCATCAGGCCATGGCAAAAGTTGACCGTGCAAATTATGTCATGCACAAAACGGAGGCATACGAAGACTCGCCTCAGTGCGCATCGCCTCGATTCCCCGAACCTTACTACTAAGCTGTATCGCATAGATCAATCGGGCATGGAGCAACCATATCTGCTCCACATATGGCAAGTCTTGGAATTTTAAATGCAGTAGTACTGACGTACCTTTTTACCGTACAGCACGCACATGCAATCGAGCACCTTCTCGACTACCTTGGCCCGGGCAAGCGCGTCCTCGATGTCGGTAGTGGGTCCGGTTACCTTTGTGCTGTACTCCACCACCTTGTCCCAGGTGGCGTTGTCGTAGGCATCGATCACATCCCCGAACTGGTTGATCGGTCAAAGGGCAATCTCAGACAAGATGGACTGGGCTCTGCTCTCGACAAGGGTGAGATTGTCACGGTCACTGGCTGATGGTCGTCAAGGATATACCGACCTTGCCCCATACGATGCAATTCATGTCGGTGCCGCTGCGCCGACGATCCCACAACAGCTGATAGATCAGCTCAAGAGCCCCGGGCGGATGTTCATACCAGTTGGGACATTCGCTCAACAGATCATGCAAGTCGACAAGGACGAGAATGGTAAAGTCACAAAGAAGAATTTGATGGGGGTCATGGTAGGCTTTTTATATTTTTTATCTACTTCGTCGTTGATTTGTGGGCAGTATGTCCCCCTTACGGATGCAGAAAGGCAGAAGAGAGGTTACTGAGAGGTCCCGGATCCAGTGTTTCACGAAGAGATCCACTCAAAC
This sequence comes from Suillus occidentalis, assembly GCA_016628085.1. Lineage (NCBI taxonomy): Eukaryota > Fungi > Basidiomycota > Agaricomycetes > Boletales > Suillaceae > Suillus > Suillus occidentalis. Next base: position 83,639 of record JABBWB010000062.1, read on the forward strand.
GAATGAAGTGCTTTGTTGTTTTCATGTTCGCTTTCAACTAATCATCGAGTTGTATCAGTATGAGTCGCTATCGATTACATTAACCGTGCGTTTTGTTCACCTTGTCTGATCAGGTGTATCCCGGCTTTCAATTCGCCAATGTGACGTCGGAACCCGCAGGTGAAGAAGAACGCGACAGATATTACGCCGTGGTTGCGTGACTACTACATGCAAGGATCGGAGTCGCTGTGGCACCAGGTGGTCCGGACACCGGTTTTTTGGGAAGTTTGCCGTTAGTCTCTGGGCTTTATACATGCTAAAGCTATGTCACTGTTTCCAGAGTATCTCTACTAGCGCTTCCTCGATGGATCCGCCTACATGCTGAGCTTTTACATGATACATCAACAAAAGAACCCATTATACACGTAAGTCCAAGGTCCTTCCACGCAACCAACGCGGGTGGCTCCAGGTCTACGTATCAGGTGCGCTGACCACGGTAAACTTATGCCAGCGCGGTTTATCTAGTTCCTGAACGAGATAAGCGAGTAAGGGAACTTCCCGCTTGAGGCCACGCTCAATGGGTGTCCATGATGAAGCAGGAAACACAATTACCTGTCATTTCGCGGCGATCCAAACAAATCACCGATTACACCCCCTTTAGCTGAGTTGACGCCGTCGCGAACCAGAACCCGGCGTACTGTGTAGATATGTAGAACGTACATATTACCTTGTGGGTCGTGCACTTTCGCAGCTGCCACTATATATATCACCCGGGCAACAGTTTACTGTATCGTTGGTCTACACTGCAATGGTCTAAATTTCTTGCGAACTGCAGTTCGGTTGGCTGTGTGCGATGCTGGTCCCGTGACCTGGACTATGGATAATACTTGACTTCATTTGGTCTCTAGCTCTAATAGTAATCGCGGTACGAATATGTCATCTATTCTGCAAACAGCACACCTTTTATTGTGTCTCTTCTCATGATTTCTGATCCATGAAAGCCTTGCCAGCATGTAGAAGTACAATGGTACGGGGGTAAATATAAATCATAATAGATACTGTACTCTCATAGATGATGGAAATTCTACTCCTCCGAACCCAATATATCATTAGCCACTTCCTCTTCCTCCTCTTCGTCTTCTTCGCTATCCATGATAGAATCAAGGGTAATATTCCCTGCAGAAGCAGGCTGAATGTTATCCCTCGCTTTGCTTGCACTGCATACGACCAAATGAGTATGTGCTTTCCTCCTGATACAAGCGACTTACGGCTTGGGCCATCGCCCGCTCTGAGAGGCAGGAGGGGGTGTAGCTTCCTCTTCCTCTTCTTCTTCCTCATCCTCCTCCTCCTCGTCATCGTCATCCTCTATTGACTGCACTGCCTGAGGTTTCTTTACCGACCTGAAAGCAAAAGTCAGGACCACATTAAACGGGAACATCATTACATTTTAACGCACGCGGCCCGCTTTGGCAAGGTTCGTGTAGGAGCTGGGGTAACATGCTCGTGCGATAGAACATCATCCGACTCATCGGAACTGGAGACACGTCTCCGCCTGGATAACAATAGGTCGACTGGAAACCAATAATGAACGAATGACCACTTACTTGGTTAGTTTCCCTCTGCCCTTGCCCTTTGGATGTGATGAAGGAGCCACACTTTCATCTGGTATGATGCTGTCCGTAGTATCAGTAGCAATGCTTTCTGAGCGCCTATGTCACTCAATCAGTTTCAACACACATAAATGGTAGCTTAACAGAAATCACACCTCTTCCGAGCACGAGTGCGGGGTACGTCTACCTCCTCGCCGTCGTCCAAGGGAACGATGTCATCAAGAAACTCGAACAAATCTTTCAGGTACTCCAGTTGCCTGTAATCATCTTCGTTGAAGCTCTCAAGCTGCTCAGCATATCTTTTCGAGATCGCAGCATCAAATTTTGCAAGCGCATTCTTGGCTGCTGTGTCACGGATTGGTCGGCGCTGTGTGCGAATGAGTTTTTTTATTGACAGACATCTCAGATGAACCCACAGAATTGAGGTTGTGAAGTAGTAATTTGAGTGTACGGATTTTATCGTCATCAACCTTGTCTGGTAAGTATAGTCGCCCAAGAACCTGATATAAAACTTTCTTGTCCTCCTCTGCAATCTCGGCGTTGGTTAATGATTCGCTCCAAAAAGTTATTGACGCACTTATCATCTTGTCATCGAACAATGCTCTTGCAATATCGCTTGCCAGGTCGATATGAATTGTCTCGTCGGTTGGCTGATCTTGCACCTCGCTGCATCATTTTAACCAACACTTTCAAGACAGATGACATTGTCTCACATAGCTTTCTGCGGATCGGTCCAATCCACAAACATGGCTGCTATTTGAGCAGGACTGATCATATCCTGGGCTTCGTCAACATTTCGGGTTTCTGGGGCAAGGTGCTCGAACAGCCCAATAAACAGCTGCTGCATTCGCCGCTGGTTGACTGCGGAGGAGTAGCAATACACGGGGAAGAAATAGGCAAGGCACTGGCGGACTTCTTGGTTGTCGATCGTATCCGGGGCGAGATATGCAGCAACTAGGCATTTTAGTACCTGATAAGGCGTCACCTCCTGAATATTGTGCAACAATTTATTGGTACCAACCTTGTCATCGCAGATCATACCAGGCAAGGACAAGCTTTGCAAGGCCGATACACAGAAGAGCTTGCACCTTGTCCGATTCCTCATTTTGTAGGACACGCAAGAAGATTTCAACGATACGCTCTCTCTGTAGAAGAGTGAGCATAGCAATAATGTCGAAGTTGTTGTGACCTACATCTTTCTCTTTTTCCAAGAAGTCAGCTTCGTGCACCATGAGAATGTCGAAGACAATCTGCAGCACACGAATCTTCAGGACCTCTGGGGCAGTCTGGATTTGACCCAAAAAAAGCTGGAAAGAATTGACAGCCATGCGCTGTGAAATTAGTTAGTTTCTAAACCATGCGATGGCTAACGTGAGCATACTCGAGCAATAAGACAACAAAGACCTAAACAAATGAGACCCTTTTCACGAAGTACCAACTCCTTACGCTTGACGGCAGGAATGATTAGCTCGCCAAGGATGCCTTCGAGTGTCGAATTTTCCTCGAATGTCTAAGCAACAGTGAGTGATTAGGAGACTGAACATAAGCCATGGCGCACTCCGTTAACACGCTCCAGCATGCCTATACAAAGTGACAGACAACGTAAATCAATCGCGTCTATACGGGCTCGTTCTTCGGAAGACATATCTTCGGATGACTTTGGTCCTTTGGGTGCCATACGAGTTAGCACAGGCGTTTCGCCAACATTGGTCTCTCCGTCATCTGCAGGCTCCTTCTAACAAAAAAGATTATCAGGGGAATGAAATATGAATAAAGAGGTGTCCGACTTACCATAGCTTCTTCTTCGTCACTGACATCCCTAAGCTCGTGGACTACTTCTACAACCACTCGAATAAGATCCCTCTCGTTTGGTGATAGCATTCGCAATACGTCCAAACATCTAGCGACAAGCGATTCGGGTAGTGCTTCTTGAGAGATCATGTCTCTCACGAGCTGGAACATTTTTCGGCGTCCAATCTCATCAGCGTAGTCTAAATTCACAGCAACCTTGAGCATCTCGCCTATGACAAATTCTTTGTCAATGCGAGCCTCTTCTTCCTCCTCAGTTGGTTCACCACGAATAACTCTTTCTTGTTCGGCGACCTCCAAGTCTTCTTGGTATGCATTGTAGGCAGCTTGGATGTGGTAGGCGAGGGCAGTGACAACCGGGAGAGAAGCATCTAGTTTCTCCGCATCTTTAATGGCAATGCAATGGTCAACGAAGACGCGAGCGAAAAAGGCTTGCTCTGGAGTCAGATTGGCCCAATAGGTATCTGTGGATGTACCAATTAGCTCCTCATCCCGAAAATTTGCATTGGAACATACCCTTAAACTCGACGTGGTCGGAGATATCACGGCGTCTGTCCAATACACTCAGCAGTGCGTCCTCTGCGACAGTACTCTCCGTAAGGTCAAAGAGGCTTAGAAGCGCGAGAACATCATCTTGGGCGGTCTTGTTTTCTTCGTTCTTGACCTCCCCGCGGGCAACGTCCACCCATTTGCTGAGTAATAAAGCCGCAGCCTGGCGAACTGCTGGCTCCCGATCACCTAAACCATTGCGAATGATGACCTCTCTCTGGGCAATAGTAAGCACGCGAGGATGAACGAGCCCCATTGCAGGGCCATCAGAAACGAAGCAATGTTGGACTAGGATAGCGGAATAAACCAGCTTGCGCATGATCGTGTCAGTGTCGCGGGTTCGAGCAAGAACAGCATCTAGGGTCGCTAAAGACAGAGGAATGTTGAGCAATGCGGCTCTACGGACGTCTCTATAAGAAAGTGATAAGCACACTATTGGCCGATCTATGACAGATGAACTAACGCAGCAGGATCACAACTAAGAATCTCCAGCAAGACCTCAAGAGCAGTGGGCTCTCCATCTTCCACATCAGATGGATCTTCCGAACCACATAGCTTCGATAGTGCAATGACAGCCTGAACTCGAACAAATGTTTCTTTGTCATGCACGCGCTCGAACAGAGCTGTGCGGAGCTCAGTGTACAACTTTTCGCTGTGCCTAGTCAGCCCAGATCATCGCACAAGAAAGGATGCCAACCTTATTTCACCCAAGTGCGCGACCATCTCTGCCAAAAAGTGAACGCAGCGGTAGCGCGCAACCTTGTCTTTGGCTTCGAAGCCAATTAGGAGGAAGGCAAGCACTTTCTCAACAAACCGAGATGCTGTGGTCTCGTCGTCGTCATCATCGTTGTTATCATCGTCATCCTTCTTTACCTCAGCAGCTATAACAAGATGAGAAACAAAACCAGCGAAATCGAGCAGATATCGTACCTCTCTCATTGATGTACTTTGTATACGCTCCAACAAACTTGACTATTCGGTCACCCTGTGACGTTCCTTTCTTCACAGCCGCAGCCCGGCATAGTATATCTTTGAACTTCTCCTCAAACATACGCTCACCGGTGAGCTTGATACTTCTGCCATTATGGACGGGTTCAGTGAAACTGGCAGCATCCAAGTGGAGTTTGTGGAGTGCAACGATATTCTTCTGGTGATTTGCGGTCGAATTCTGAACTTGGTCAAAGATCTTGGGGAGGCTGGCGGTGAGGGTCTCCTCGACAGAAGACACGCGCCCTGGCATATTGGTGTACAAAGCTGCAAGATCTACAACCGTTCACGGACGCGTTAGGGGTCACGTGCGTCGTGATGTGAATCGGCAAATGCCAGGTGTGATGCTTATGTCAGCCACTGATTCCTGAAACGTTTCTCTGCAACGTTGCAGGGGCATTCTGTCGTATTCTCTCAGCAGGCGATATGAATGGCTCGTGTTCGCCCCTGTTCCGCGTAAGAATCATGGCACTCGTGCCGCAAGGATAGGGCCCTATGCCTCTTTGGTAAACCGCCAAAGAAATATAAACACCCGTTATACCAGAGCGAGTCAGGTCGCCTGCAGGTGAAGGCGTGTTGCCCATCTTCGCCCTTGTCTGCCATCTCAGGCTGTTCTATCCTCCCTCAGTGCTTCACAATGACCTCAAGCAAACGGGCCACAAAGCCCGCTCAGGTCGACCCACATCAGCCTCTAGATACCGCTCAGCCCAGTCGACAAGCTACGACTGGTAAGATTCGCGGTAAAGCAAAAGAACCCAAGAAAACAGACAGAGACGAACGCCAACGCGAAGAAATCCGGTTTAACCTTGGATACTCTTTTAGAGATACCCGCAGCGGCGCCAGTGCCCGTCGCAGACAAGCAAGAGTGCGGGAAGATGGAGGTGAGATTAAATCAAATTTCTCGAGGTCACAGAATTGAGTATCCCAACTGATCGGCTAGATACTTCGGATTATCCACCGCCTCCGACTTACGAGGTAGCAACCAGTCCTACCCTGTCCACTCTTGCTTCATCTGCGCTTGCTTCATCTACATTCGTGGCTGGGGTTCATATTCACCCGGAACATCTACCTGTCGCAAATCGCACCTCCTCTTCGGGCTCTACACAGCCCTCAGCTACGCATGATAACGTCATTATGCACACAGATCCACCGATATCCGCAGTTACAGCAACTCCTTTATCGACTGTCAATACCTGCACCTGCGTTGTCGCCTTTGATGATGCCCTTGCATACGCCGAGTCCCATGCTTGTACATGCACCGAATCTCTCATCAGGGTCTTGCGCCTTCCCGGTGCCAGTACAACAGAAGGCACTACTTGATGATGATGAGTCAAGCATAGAGCTCGTGGACGTAGATCCCCCTCAGAGATGGGAAATAGATCGACAACGTGGAGTTCCTCTCGAGGAAAGGGTGACGAGGCACCATCAGCGGTCGGTGGAATCACATGTTCCAGCCGTGTCGCAGCGGACCCGATTGTTTAGTCAGGCTCCAAAACGAAGCCCTACTTCTCAGTCTCGTTTCGCGAATTCTCGATTGTCACTCAGGATTCCTGAGGATCAAGATCCATTTCCTGACGACCGCAGCGTGCAGGCATCCGATGCATCTTCTCCAATTACGCCTAAACACAAGCTACCCCTGCCGAGCCTTCCCCTTTCTCCATCAAGGATATTCCATAGATCCCAGTCACCACAACCCTCATCATCTGTCATCTCACTGTTGCGTAACCCCAGTCCATTCTTCAAGAGCACACCTTCACTCCTCAATCTATCTTCGCCTTCCGCACTTCACAGTCACGGAGATCACCACTTTTCTCGAAAGCTCTTTCATCGGAAGCAGAAAGAGCGCGCAGGTGCTGAACCCTTAGAGGACTGGGAAGTCTTGGATCGCACCGACTCCTCTCACTCTTCGTTGGAAGACTCTCCTGGTCACCCAAGCCCCCCAAGCCCGGCTCCTGCACTAAGCTCAGGCTTTGCAGAGACGTGGCCCTACCCCGATGTCTTTATACAAGATACCCGCAGCTCAACTACAAATCGACACCCATACCGTCCAAGCATTCGGACTGTACTTCCGGCTGAAGATCGTCCTCAACGTCCGGCTTCTCCTCCATTTGTAAATCGACATGTTCGGAGGCGCACAAATTCTAGCTTGCGTAGCGATCACACATGCGCATCGAGCGCCCCAGTGTCCCCAATTTCTTCGTCTTCCGCTTCCCTCTTTAGCTCATCGAGCTTGTCGTTGGCCACAGTCGGAAGGACACTTCCATCATTCTCTCAACAGGATCTTGGCGTTTGCGAGGAATTGGAGAGATCTCGTCTCCCTACCCGTGGGATAACGTTGAGGGACTCACCAACCCTGTCATCCCTATCCTTGTCCCAACCTTCAGTAGGAAGGGCACTTACTTCCTTCTCGCAGATGAACTTGGGAACTCATCAAGTTCAGCATGAGCATGTTCGTTCACATTCGACGCCTCGTGCTGTTACTCAGCCAGAGCTCCCGACGATCACCCGCACACATACTAGAGCTTCTCCGACATCAGCATCAGAAGTAACCTACATTGACTACAATGTGACGCCTGCTACACCCATTCCAGCGCCAAATAACTCGTTGCCTACCAGGTCTGCAACAGAACGAGTCTCGCGTCGTCGGACTCCAGCCCGCCGCGAGGAGATCCTCATTCACCGCGGACGGTCCTTGTCGCGTGAGTTGGAGATGCGAAGTGCGCCCGCGTATAGTGCGATCTTCCCCTCGGGACCGCCTACTCCGCCCCCAGAGTCACATACCCCTCCGTATAGCCCTGCCCCTGCATCGCCTCGGCGTCACTATGCAGGTCGTCCTCTACCCCAGACGCCATCCACATCGCCCTCTCTTACATGGCTTGTAGGTCAGACACCGGATCCGAAGACTTCCACCACCGTTACAGTCTTGCACCACCCGAGGGCTATTCCCAAAAACCTGCATGTGCCCGAGGGCCTGTTGATCAATTTGGATGACGACAGCTTGGATCAAGCTAGCCCCTCCAGCGCCTGTTATACCCCTCCCTTCCCCACCCATACACCCCCGTTGCCAAATCGCACTCCTCCTCTCCCGGACAACACGCCCATGATACCTGATCGTACACCGCCTGCGCGTACTCCATCGCCTCTCCCCGTTGACTACCTCGAGGACGATACTGATAGTGACAGCATCACTGTGGGCAGCTCGAGTCCTCGTGGGCCACTCACGCCAACATCAACCACAATGCCATCTTCGTGCACAGTCATATCACCTGCACCCGAATATATCACTGGCCTCGTTGGTAGTCTAGGAGATGATCATCCCCACGATGACGGCTCAAATTATGACGTGAGTATTCGGGATGCACAGTTCTCGGGCCCGTACTTGAAGTCACCCACATGCGCAGGCCCTTCTCCTCATCTCCGATTTCATCGGTCCTGTAACATTACATCGCAATCCTGACAGTTTAGATAACTGCCTTGTTGGATTGGTAGAACTAGAGAGGCGAAGGGTCACAAGTGATGGACGTGTAAAGCTGAAATTGTCGCTGCTGGGTGTGAACGTACAGAAGTGCACTATCTGCTTGTCCCGGTTCAAAAGTGGGGACCATGGCGTGTTGGGGGCAAAGTGTCGCCATGCGTATGTTGTTCTTATTCTTGTAGTGGCTGTCAGCTTATATCGTTCTGCAAGGTTCCACAAGAGATGTCTGATTCCATGGCTGGCGATGAACCAGACCTGTCCGTTGTGCAGGGAACATTTGGACGTTCAGAACTGAATCCTTCCATTTTTCGGTCGAACTTTTTTCTCTTGGAGTTTTGCTGGCCAAATCTCTTCTAACCTTCCTTTGAATTCATACTCATGCCTCACGCTGTACCTCAATCAACGTTACCCATGTACTGTAGTCAACACCCGATTATGTTCCATGATGCAGTCAGGCTATGTACTGCTTGTTGCCAATATGTAGCCTTAATCTCCAGGCCTCAGCAATTCATTGCAGTGCTTTTCATCGTACACTGACGATGACCGCGGGATCCAGGACCACTAGCGAAACGTCATACTCTCCAAGCTCTTTCCTCTCACCTCACCTTCACGTTGTTAGTACGTGCGGTTCGTAACTAGTTGAACTATAGATGCATTCCCACCTATCTAGAAGCAAGACTATCATGCAAACCACTTCTCGCAGATAGTCTCGAGGCCCATGTCATTATTCTGAGGTATATGATTAATAGCTAAACGTATGGGTATACGTAGCTTAGTAGTAAATACCATATAAACTCCAGCGAGGGTCACGAACATCATCCTTATGCAATTCTATGATGTATGAGTATATTTTGAAGTTGAATTGGGTCTGTTTCAAGGGTCCCCCTTGTAACGAAAATCGCCAGAGGCGTTATAATGAGAATCTTCAGTCTCGCATCCTGACGTCGAGAAGATGTATGAACAGTGGTGTGACGCTGGGCGCCCTTAGTTGTAGTAGGACTCTAGTTCATGCAATTTGAATGAACTGCAAATAGAGAGACTAAGCCGTGAACACAACAGGGAGCCGTCGCCTGACTCAACTCCTGACGTCTGAGAGGTCGCACCGGACGGTACGTTGGCGTGGGAGTGAAGGCCACTTGAAGCATACCATCTCTCAGTGTCCCTTTGCATGACCTTCGCGCCGTCGAGGCACCAATCCACAAGGTGACGGTCTCGATAAATGATTACACCGCGTCCGATGCGCATGAATCCCACCATTGCCGCGCCCCCCGTTCCCTTCAGTGTTCATCTGCTTTCTCTTTACACACATGCGGGTGATGCCTTCACGGCAACACGAGTTCTCCGTTTCCATTGACTGAGGAATTGAACGCTTGCGACTATCTGTGGTGGAAGCGGAATGTCGAGTATAGCGTGTGCAAGTACTTCAGCGTTCACATCCTCCTCATTGATGTTATCGCCTGGCTCAGTCTTAGCATCATCGTCTGGTTCGGTCTTCGTATCGTCCGCTGCCTGAGTTTCTTTTTCATCGGAGTATCTCCCGGTGACGTTCGCTGCTGACGGGCGATGTATTGAGGTTGGTGGCGGATTGGGGCAATGGCGTCGTTCACGTAACCGGCTGGCTGTACAATGGTCTCCATGTGGATCACTACATTCTGGGTAGGAATGGACGTGGATGCAAGGTAGTCGTGAACGTTGACCTTGAGGGCTGCAGAACTTGCATGTTCTTCAGAATACGATATCACAATGGACCTTTAGTCCACACTCTTGCGAACAAATAATTCACTTACGAGAGTGCTCGTTTTCAAGGCTGATGCAAAGATGATTTGCCCTCCCGCGACCCGCTTGTATCTAACGTTCCCGGGAGCTAACCTCGTAAACATTTTGCTTCACTGATGATATCTCAGAAGGATCAGAACAGGGATATGTGATTCTAGAACCAAAGAAGTCGGTAAGTCGTTGTGGTTTGGGCGCAGAAAATACAGCCGAGTGTGCTTCGAAAATGCTAGAAGACCATCGCGAACTATGACCGATGCTAGACTGAATAGCTAAAGGTTAGATATCTGTAGGAAAATCAAATGCAGGCTTAGAATAGCTAGGTTCGACGATCGCAGAGAAACCCTCGGAGCTAGGCCCAGCTGTTGAAACTCCGCCAGATACGGTAATTGCAGCTGGAAGCTCATAGTTACAAGCTAGTGTATAGCAGTAGTGATATCAAGAGGACGAAAGTCAAGGAAGGGCCTAGACGCGCTTAACTTCGCAGAAGGTTTCACGAAGCAGGGCTCCAGTATTGACGTCGTGGGCCTGATGACAGCATCTGCCATCTCTACGTCAATGCGATCGAAATGGTTAACCCATTGTGGTTGCGGAAGAGGACCTTCATTAGCGCGGACAGCACCGTTATTGACAAAAGGTGCGTAGTCGGAAGATATGTCAAGGGAGTTGGAGGTGAAAGGTCCAGACAAGAATGGCTCCGCGGAAAACCCGTCGTACGTAGTGATACTAAGGGAGGGTCCTAAAAACGTGGAGACTGGCTGTTCGGCAAAAAGCCCCTGATCAGGGAGGTTTGGAAATTCCAGAGGTTGAGAATTCAAGGCTGCCCCGTACGGTGGAATATTTACAAAAGGTGTAGAAAATATGGATGTGAAGGACGTGATGTCGTTGTTTTCAAGTAGGTTGGATCCATCTGTCGCTAAGTAAAGATCATAAACTGTGGTTAAGGGTAGGACGGGAAGCGATGGAATGAGACTAGACGACAATGCCACGTGCCTCTCCTCAACCTGGCATGCGATGAAGGGGCTGTCGAATGCAACGCTTTCTGTTGATGGTCCCAAATGCTCGATCGGCGCGGCAGGCAGCTTAGCGGAATCGACTACAGCACAGAGTGGAAATGGGGCTGCGTTTGGCGACACAGTGGCTTTGGTAGAAGTGCCGCCTACTGGGGTCTGATTGGAACAGGAAGCCATGCGAATACCAGTGTCTTTCTCGACATCATTCGTCAATCGTGCATCTGCACGTTTGGGTTCTCCTTTCGAAGCTGAGGGTGTCTTGGTATTGCTAGGAGCCGAGGTAGACTCGGAGCCGTGAGAAAAGCGAACGATTTTGTGAGAACAAAACTCTTCCTCTTCCGCAAAATCCACGATTTGACCATTCTCAGTCTCATGTGTTTCCCGAGCAGTCGTGTTCGAGTTCAGTGCATCGTCGGCCACGGATCGGTTACTAGTGTAACCACGCGGACACCGAAATGTCTCGCATGAGACTGAATCGTCGTCATCGTCATCCGGTACATGGTGACCAGGGAGTTCTGACACTGCGGCTGGAATACCATCCTCGGTGATGTGGAGATTCGTCGATAAACCATGATCAGTAGAAGGTCCTACACAACACACGGCTCCTGTCGAAGTAAATGAGAGCTGTGCGGGGGCCTTCGTGGGGCTATAAGCCTGAGAGAAGTGGTACTGCAACTTCCGGGAGTGCATTCTTTGTGGATTTCGAGGATTAGCTTTGAGCTTCCGCCCGACGGCGTAGCCTTTCGACATCATCATGAAACCATTGAAGGGACTAAATAAAAATTTGCCGTCCGAAGCTGTATCGATGAGGGAGCAATCGGTTGAGTCAGATGTAGCCGGTTGGGTGTCCACAGATGTATCATTGGAGTGTGTGGACTGCATATCGCCATCCAACTCATCGATTTCTTGCATCAGATTTCGTTCTTCTTTCCTGTAGGAAGATCTTCTATAAATGAAGGCTCAGCAGCCATGAGTAGCGGCGTACCTAACCTTAGTCAACTCCACAGCTTTCTGCCTTCCCCTGCCTACGAAACTGAGAGGCAGGTTGTTCAAAGGGTTCAATGAGTGCAATATGATTTCCTAGATGAATGGGTCCTATATGCGGTTTCAGTACCAATATCATCAATGGGTAGATGACCTACAGTTCGCGTTCGGCGTTCACAGTAAAACAAAAGAGTCGTAGTAACTGTGGGCGACTCGGATCTTGTGGTTGTTATCACGTTTCGCGGGTATGAGGAAGGTCATCGACGCCGCAACTGCAGGCTCTTTTATTCGCAGCATACCCTAATCGCTACCGGTTTTCCAAACAATAAAGCGCATGTGTTTTAACTTTTGACCGTCGCTTTGACCACCGGTGGCAGACTGCAATACCGTGACAGGGCAGTGCGTGGTTCAGTGGATGGAACCCCAGACCAAGGTTAGGGTTTGTTTAACGGTCACGAGCATGTTGACTTTACACGTGATGGATTACATAATACACACGCGAAACACGCGGTAGCCACGCCTTGAATTGTTGTCAGCCCAAAGAGCAGTTGAAGTTGGTCTTGTTTTGGCTCTGTTCATTTTCTGAACACTTCTTCTCTTCTTCTCTTCTCAAGACAACCGTCAGACTTTCAAGGTGTTAGGCCATTGGAATGTCTGCATACACTCATGCCCGTATGCACGTCCCCTCCGCTCAGCAGCAGCCCGTTCATCGTCGTCATCCCTTCACAAATACAAACGTTCTCAATCAGCTTCATCTGACATCTCCTGTAAAGCCACAAGAGAAACCCAAGGCAACTGCAGCCGACCCACCTCTACCCAGGCAGAATAGCAAGACTACCCCTCCCTCGCCCCCAAGAGTAATTGTCGACCAGAATCGACAAGTTCAGTATCACCGCGTAGGATTTCTCGGAGAAGTAGGGATCTGTCTCGATTGCCACCTTGTACACACTAACTCTTCATGTTTTCAATAGGGAGGATTCGCGCGTGTCTATGAGGTGGCAGACGGTCGTCACAGTGCCGCGCAACACCTTGCTTGCAAGGTCGTTACCAAATCGTCTCTGAAGACGAAGAAGGCCAAGACTAAGGCAAGTCCACACCACATCTGATCATTCACTCGCATCTTGACAGTTTTATTTGCTCAGCTCTACGCAGAAATCAAGATACACCGTTCGCTCGCTCATCCTAACATTGTACGCTTCCAGGAGTGTTTCGAAGATGACGATAACGTCTACATGACACTCGAGCTTTGCACTAGTGGATCATTGATGGACATGCTCCGTCGCCGCCGCCGCTTTAGCGAATGCGAGGCCCGATTCTTCCTGGTTCAGCTCATCGGTGCATGCCACTACATGCATATCCACCAGGTTATCCACCGTGACCTTAAGCTTGGGAATTTGTTTCTCGACTCGAATATGAACATCAAGGTTGGCGACTTTGGTCTTGCTGCCTTAATCGAGAACCCTGGCGAACGAAAGAAAACTATATGTGGCACGCCAAACTACATTGCCCCTGAGGTGTTGTTTGATACTGCGAACGGGCACAGCTTCGAGGTTGACACTTGGTCCATTGGTGTTATCTTGTACACACTTGTTATTGGACGTCCTCCCTTTCAAACCAAGGACGTCAAGGAGATTTATACGTAAGGTATACCATTCTTGCATCCTGATTTCTAATCAATCATTCGTGCAGACGGATCCGCGACAACGTCTATGAGTTCCCGCCTGAACGCCGTATTGCACCCGACACTAAGGACTGCATCACGTCTATTTTAACACCTGACCCCTCAAAACGTCCCACTCTGCTTGAAATACTTAAGTCGCCCTTCATCGACCTCGGCATTGTCCCACCATTTATTCCCGTTTCTGCACATGACGCGCCCCCCGACTTCAGATACCTCACACGCCCAATGTCCGTTGTTAACCTCATGAAGCTCAAGAAAGCTGTGTGGTTGGATGATGATCATATTTCGACCATAGCTGTTCCGTCGGCTCCAGAAGACAAGGCGAAAAATCCGATCACGTCTACCATCGCTCAGCAAGAGAAGGAGTTCCAGAAGGCTGTGCAGCCTGGCAGTCCTATCTCTGCATTGCTTAGTTCTGCCAGGCAGCCGTTGGTCATGTCGACAAACGGGGTCAAGGAGTCGCCTCTGTTCAGGAAACTGCAAGCAGCGAAGGATGCGAAATCGCCTCTACGGAACGTGCGCACTGCACGTGGATTGCAAGACATAGAAGAAGAGAACGATGCGCCTCGAGGAACTCGAGAGAAAAACCATGATCAGCAGAGACAGAAGGAGCTCGAATCGCAGAAGGCGAGAATCGTGGCTCAGATGGCTCCAGTGACAGGTCTTGGCGCACACCGCCTCGATGAAGATCAGGAGAATGTACCTCCTACCCGCAAGGATCTGAAGGGCAAGGAGCCAATGCGCGGAGAGCGCAAGGAAACTCTAGTGCAGGACGTGCACTTGGAATCTCCACAAGCAAAGCTTAATGGATTTGATGCCGCTGCGCAGACTTTGACGCAGGCATTTGACGCGAAGGCTGCCGGAAAGCTATTCCGTGATCCTCGTGATGATACTACCATCCCCGATGAGCGCGTTTTCATCGTGTCTTGGGTAGATTACTGTAATAAGTACGGGATGGGTTATGCCCTAACGGACGGGTCTGTCGGTGTGCACTTCAATGATAGTACAACCCTCATTCTCTCAGCAGATAAGCAGTGAGTTCTTGTCTACCTATGATTTTTACACAACTTGACTCAGGCCCCAGTCACTTTGACTACATCTCCTCTCGACGTCACGGAACTGTCTACGTCAGGAAGAACTATTCTGTGACTGAATTTCCCGAGGACCTCAAGAATAAGGTCTACCTTCTGAAGCATTTCGAACGCTACATCATGGACCGCCTGTACGGCGACTATGAGTACACTTTCGAGGACCATGACCGCACCAAGGGGATGGATTTCGTACAGAAGTATTTACGTATGAAACATGTTATCGTGTTCAAGATGAGTCATGACGTCCTTCAGGTCATTCATTTTATTCCTTCTTTATGTGCTTGACAGTTGACATTGTGTTCCATACAGTTCAACTTCTACGATCACTCAAAAGTCATCCTTTCATCTCATGGTTTACTGGTGACGCATATCGACAAGAATTACAAGATCGCGCGATTCACGCTTAGCGAAATTATGGCACTATCTTTACAACCTCCTGTTGCAGATCCCGAGCAGGCCAAGTTCAACCAGCGACTCGTAGACAAGCTCAAGTACTGCAAGGAGGTGCTTACGTCCATTCGCAACGCGAGCGCCAACCAAGCCGCAACTGACGATGACGCAGGGATGGGGGGAGGGCTGGTCAGTGCGAAGACGTCCAAGGCATCGTTGCGATGATGCATGTGATGGATAAAGCGTGTGTATATTGTTGCATAGGCTGTCGGTGGTGTTAGGCCTCCGTAGTTTTTCCTTCTTTCATTTTCATTTTCCGCACTGTGTCTGCTCATTATAACATATCAAGCAAGTTTCCGCTCACGTAAGCATCAGTACCATGTTATGACTTTTTCTTTAGCTTTCGTAAAAGCACTAGAGGTATATACGCCTTTTGGTTACTTCTCTGCTCTGGCAGCCAAAGCTTGACGTTCTCAATATCAAGGATTTTCCACATTATTATTTACATGCACCTCATAACTACAGTATCAGCGTCGCGTGAAAACTGTCCAGGCTATGATTGTGTCAATACTAGTCGAGGTTGCAAAATATGAGATTGTTGGAATGTATATTCGTCATTCCACCAAAATGGTCTTCAATCTCCAAGATGGGATCTTTGATGGTTGAATGGCAGAAATCCTATGGAAACGTTGGAGTCCTCTGAATGTTCGTCCTTTGTGATATCATAAGAGTTGGCGAGTAGCGCCGCAGCGGGAATCGAGCTATGCACATATTTCTTGCAACGGGCACGACACTGCAGGTGACGAAGGCCCTTCGGATTATAAGTTGCATCAGCATGGGATGGACCTCAGTACATTAGCTGTTGCACGCCGGCAGAGTCTAGGAATAGTGTGTTGGTGACAGAGCTTAGTGGTGACAGCCATTTACAAAAGAAATCATCGAGTCGGAAGAGAAGTTCACGACTTCGTCCCCTGCGTCGCGGTCGTGTCCAACAGAGTAAATTTTGGTGCTGACCAGTTGATGGACATACATATGGGTCGATATGCATAAGTTGAATATAGAGGACTCCGCCAGCGTGCAGGCTCTGCCAGTGCGCTTTTCATCGAAGTCCGCCCATCACCATTATGAGTCAAGTTCAGAGTCATGGTCAGCTGGATCCTGACTCCAATTTGAAACGGAGTCATTTTTTCGGGAGGAACTCCGAATCCATGGCCCGGGATAACCCTGGATGACATTACACTGGGCCACTGGAAGCACGTAAATAGACCCTATACTCACGACTCACCAAATCCACCAGGATCGGGCGGAAAACTTCTTCAGAGTAAACCATCATTCATAACGAATCATAATATTGGTAGCCATCGCATTGTTGCTATCACTCTATCATTCTTACTCCTCGAGACAATGTCGTTACCTGACAATTCTACTGTGCTTATTGTTGGCGCTGGCCCCGCTGGCCTTACGGCTGCTCTTTCTCTCATCCACCACGGATGCCGTGACTTTGTCATCGTCGATGCCATAGTCGAAGGACAGAACATATCACGGGCTATCACTATACACTCTGCAACCATCGAGGTATGCTGCCACTCGGGCGTTCATAAGAATGCTCCCTGATGAACTGATGATCGTAGGCTTTAGCCAGCATTAATGCAGCAGATGGTTTACTATCTCGAGCTATCATAGGGAAGAGCATCAGAATCACATCCCGTGATTCCCATATTTTTGAAGCCAAATTCGACCCTCTCAAGAAGCATTCTGCCCACCCTTACGCACTCTTCGCCCCGCAAAATGTGACCGAGCTTGTACTTGGACAGAAGCTGCAAAGCCTTGGTATTCGAGTGCAGCGTCCACACAGGGTGATTGGAATGAAACAGAACGAGAATGATCCTCGTATCACCGACGTCTCCTTTGATGACGGTCAAGTCATCAGAGCTAGATATATCATCGGCGCAGATGGCGCACGCTCAATTGTGAGTTCTCGGTGCCTGCTAGCTTAATTTTGTAGAATGTCTAATGAACATCTCTAGATTCGTACCATTTCTGGAATAGGGTTCTCTGACCCGGAAGGCCCAAACTTAAGCAATGTCATATTGTCTCAAATGGTCATTGCGGATGTCACATTCGAGCCCGAACCTGTTGGTCCACTGACCATCGAGGGTCACCTCAATGGTATAGTTTCCTCAGGTAGTATCTTTCTGCTCACACCATTCGGCAACCACTTTAATGACGAGCTGACGCGAGATGGAAAACCTATCACAAAATCCATATTTCGTGTAGGTTGTGCCATCCCAGTGAATAACGGAGAGCCGCCCCACGCACCGTCGAAGGATTACATCCAGAATTTGGTCGACACATACGGACCAGCGTGTATAACATCAGATCTATCCCTTAATCCGACACCTGTTAAGATCGATCAGCTGGTCTGGTCGTCACGTTTCAGAACCCATTCAGCCATCGCTGACCGCACCTTCACGCGTTTTGGCGCTGCAATTTTCCTTGTGGGTGATGCAGCTCATATTCATTCACCCGCGGGCGGCCAGGGCATGAACCTGGCCATCAGAGATGCAGTCTTCCTCTCGGAGGCTGTCACAAAGCATATTCAAGCATCTGCAGAGAACCTTGATGTGGATGATACTATTATGCAGGAATTTGCGGAAGCGCGTCATGCTCGAGCGTTAGAAATTATTGGCTTCACCAAGAATCTTTTGAAACTCGCAAGTCTGACGTACGATCCATATGCTTGGTGGATGCCGTTCAGTCGGGCCTCCGTCCGCGATCTGATACTCAGGATATTGGGCAGATTTGATTTTGTGCAATCGAGGGTTGCGTGGGGCCTGAGTGGACTTGGAAGACGGTGATTGTATATTCTTGGAACCTCTTTTCTATTTTGTACAAGTATTGAACAACCCGTTCACCTTTGGAAGTGTCGGTGAGTTTTGATATTGTAGAGAGTAGAATATATATACATTATAATACGCCACCCCGCGTCGGCGAGTAAGATATTGAGAGCAGTATTTTGGCACAACTTTGGCAGTACTGAGGGCTTGCACCTATAGTTAAGTGTTGCTCTATTCAGGGGCTATCATCTATATGTAGACGAACGGCCGTACTAATTGAGCATTATTAGGGCTCATACCTTCACGACAACAACAGTGAACCAAGCTGACTCGGAAAAGGAGATGAAGCCCAGACCTACAGGTTTCTTAACTCTCGCTGAGGAACTCCAATCTTATATTCTGAGCTTCCTTCCTTACCAAGATATCCTGCATTGTACATCTGTGAGTGTTGATCGATTGTCAATCCTTTAAAATCTCAATGATCGTCTTGCAGGTATGCAAGGCGCTTCGCCAGACGTACATCTCCTCATCTGAGCTTCAGTATATCACTGAACTCGGTGGTCAGCAAATGCTATCTGTCCCCGACACAGATCTTGACAACCACACTTCCATTTCCAAGCGCCTACAGCTCCTGCGGGACAAAGCCCACGCATGGTTCAAATTCGATATCCACTCTTCCAAAACAGTTTCTATACCAGAACAATTCCACGACGCGAAAACATCTCTCGCTGACGGGCATCTCTGCTTATTCAACGAAGATGAACAATCGGCCAAGATCTTTCCAATACTGCCCCGGCCCTCACAACAAAAAATCGAGCGCGATTGGCATCCAGAATCACTTTGTTCAATTCCAAACGCGGATAGCATCGAGGTGTTTATGGACCCGGCGCAAAACTTAATTGCCATTGCGTGTGTGATTGCTGATGAAACCCTCGGAGTGGACGATGAAAGGTTGTACATCGACCTTGGAGCCCTGGATGGGGATGGTGGTGTCCACCCCGAAGCCGCTGGAAAGACATTGTTTCTGTCGAGGCTTCCAAAATGTGAGGCCGGCCTTTATACAATAGAAACTTGGAAGCTCGAAGGTTTGGGGAGGCATATCGCTTTCCGGCGCTCCCTATTGGTGCATGACGGCAGCTATTCATTCGGCGAGGAGAGATGGTTTGTGCAAATCTGGGATTGGCAACACTCAACAACGTCCAATGTGAGCTTTGATTGTGATTCGTTCACAATTTACGGTTGACACTTTGTCTATAAGTGCGTGCTCAGCGATTCAATAATGAGCCCAGATGTTGGGGAGTCGCTTGATTTTTGTTTCCTCGGAAATGATAGACTGCTGATTGTCAGCAAGGACTTGAAGCTATATTCAATTGAGGATATATCACAGGCACCTCGACTGCTGGCCTGCTTTCTGATGCCTGTATCAGTGACGGGTATACAGTGTCTCCTTCCGATGGACGACATCGCACATAGTTCACGATTGCAGATGCAAGCCCAGCGGAAAATGTGGACCTCGGACCCTAAAAATCGGATATTATCCCTCATCACCCGCACTCGGGATGCCACAAGCTCATTCACATTCCTCATTTCCACTAGGATCTTCTTCAACTCGGTCTTTGATGGAATGGCAGAAATCCCATGGGAACGTTGGGGTCCTTTAAATGCTCGTGTTTTCATGCACAATTGGCGCTGCAGAGTTGGTGTTAGTGGAAATCGAGTGCTGCAGGCATTTCCTACAAGAGAGGCAACAGCGGAAGAACACCCGTCTGAAATGGATTATAAGTTACATATGATGGACTTCAGTCCGTTAGCTGTTGAGCGTCGGCAGGGTTTAGGGAAAGTGGTGACAGAACCAACTACGATAGAAACTACCGAATCGGCAGAGACGTTAACGACGTCCCTGCCTTACGTGGAGGTCGTGTCGGATAGAATCTTTGGTGCCGACCAAGTGATGGACATATGGGTTGATAAGGACAGGATTTACTTGCCTAAATTGAATTCAGAGGAATGGGATAGCGTACGTTTTTGCGTTCCAACGAAGAGGGACATGCTAATTTTTATCCAGGATGACATAGACGAGCTCGAGGTCATCGAGATCTAGAGCAGGGTTTGTACATCCTGACGCCTGAGGGGCTAGTTATGACAATTATCAGCCAGAGTCAGAGGCACATGATCATCTAGAAAACCAAGTCAGCACGAAAACATCTAAGGCATTGATCAATGTGGCGAGGGATCTTTATGTTGTTGTATACATTATTTCGTAGTGTCAGACTGTAGTAGGTGATGTGTCAATGCATGTAACATCATTCTATGCCAGGCAAGTAGGAATCAGTGTCACATCATGAAGCTATCGTTATTTTAGGTGAACGGAAGGGTTACATACATAAGGATAAGGAATCATCCCAGATTTGTCGCTGACGGGTTAAGAAAGTTCTATGAACGTGTTCGAAGTGGATGCGCAACAAGAACCGATGGAAAGGAGCGGGAGTGAACTCCAAGAATGCCAATGGCGAGATTTTGTTATCGAGGATTGTGCGGTTTCTTGTCGGGTAGAACAGGATATGTGGGAGACAAGGTGATAACAGTGAAAGATTCTGACGATCACCATGTCTTCCACCTATTCTTATTGTCAAACGACACAAATACTTATACTCATATGTAAATATGAAAGTCAGGCACAAGATTGAATGAATGCATAAAACATTCTGCACGGAAGACATCAAAAGTTCTTGTCCTTCGAGCGCTCCATAGCTGGAAGCCATCATGAGCCTTCATCTGTCATATGCAGCAACCCACTTACGATTGTAATGCAGGAGCTTTTCAATAAGGTCAACATGCGTGAGCACCATTCGCCGACAGCAATATCGTTTGAGCTGCAATTCATCAAGGGCGTCACTGAAATCTTGTCAGGAGATGTCACAACTGGCAAGTTCGCAGAGTTACCCTTCGCTCATATCATTGGCTAGCAACTCGAGATATGCATTCCATTTGTCCCCGATGACTTTTCCGCACGAAAAGCATCTCACTGGAATAATCTGAGAACATGAAGTCAACTTGTGCGTGACCCAGAGAGTAGGTGCAACTCGCCATGGTGGTAGTATGAGAGACCAAGGAATTTCGAAAATGGAGTTCGCAATGCTTACGTCATAAACACGAAGCACGTGCTCACAAGAGGAACCAGAGCGCGTTTTACCTTTGACCATCAACTCGACAGATATCAGCTGTGTTTGAGGAGCGTCTGCCATGAGTGTATCCTTCGAGCTTCAAGACGAGCTACAGGCACTTCAGGACATTCCAAACTATGACATCCCAAACGAACAGGATCCCAGCAGTCACGATCCCGGCCCCTTATTGCAGCGTACGCTAGCCTTCTGGTACTGGCGCTCGATACTCACTAACCACGAACTTAGAGGCTGTCGGAGCAATTGCTCATTCATCTGAAGAAATAACTGATCCAGAGATATTTGATATATTCCGAAGTCTTCTCAAGCATTCCGATGCAGTCGCTGGTCCTTACATGAGCAAGATGCTCGATGCTCTACTCTCTGCATTTGGAGCTCAAATTGATGCTGCAATACGCGATTCCAAGGAAGAAGACCAACAGATTGTTATGGCTCACAAGCTGCCTTTGGAAATGTATGCCTTTTTAGTTAATTGGTTTGTGGGTGCTGCAGAGAAGGTGAAAGCAATGGGCGAGGAGGACGCCCCGCCAGCACCAGTGAAGGCGCGTCGTGGGAGAGGCGGAAAGGCTAGTACCTCGAGGGCGGCGGCGGCGGCTGCGAAGAAGGCGGAACAATGGACATGGATTGATCAGATCCCTGTTACTCTGGAACTCATCTGCAAGGCGTTGAAACTGAAGACGCATCGCATCTGGGTGACTAGCCCCGAGAGAGATGCGTTCATAACGTGCGTGCGGTTTGCTCTATCTCTCATGGTCTGGCGGGGGATTCAGTATCTAGACATCTATTAACCGTATTTCAGATGCCTTACCCGCCCTGCGTACCATGTTGCCGAGTCCGAACAATACATGAAGATTCAAAACGTCCGTATGCATGTCTACAAAGTTATTTGCCTTGCTGTAAAGCACCACGGTCACACGCTCGCTGCGCAAATCAACATCATGCAATCCTTGCAGTACTATGAGCACCTCTCCGAACCCATGGCAGAGTGCCTTTCTATCCTAGCAAAGGAATTTGATCACGCCCAACTTGGCGACGAAATCCTCCGCGAAATTGCTGGGAAATCGTTCAGTGCGCAGGACACCAAGGGTCCAAGGGCATTCTCCCGATTCTTGGTTAGGTTCAGTGAGGAGTCGCCACGATCCGTGCTCAAGCAAATCAGTCTCTTGATTGGCCATCTCGACTCAGAGGTGCGCTCCCCGGAGACAGTTCTTCATCCCCATCTAACAAGCATGTAGTCTTATCCTATGCGCATGGCAATCGTTGAAGTCATCGGCTCACTCATTCGCGAACTCGCTACGTCGGAGGACATGACGAGTCGGACGAATGGCTCCAACCAGGCGAGCAAACAGCTTGATGGGTTGTTCGAACTCCTCCTTTCGCGAACGCTAGATCTATCCTCTTATGTACGCTCCAAGGTCTTCACGACACTCTCGAAGATGCTTGATCTGCCTTTGCGGCTTCCAGAGCAGCGACTTCGAATCACACGCGCGGCTGTTGATACGCTGGAGGATAAGGCGAGCACAGTACGGAAGGCGGCTGTTTCGATACTCGTGAAGCTGATTTTGACCCATCCATATGGGGAGATGTATGGAGGGGACCTAAACTTGGAAAAATGGGAGGAGCGGTATAAGACTTGGAAGGACAAGTTGGAGGAGATGGAAGGTGGTATTGGGAAAGCGGTTGAGAGGGATCAAGATGATAAGGAAGAGATAGATTCGAACGTCGACGAGGAAGATGGTGATGAGGACGAAGACACGGAAATGGAGGGCACAGATGTAAACGATGACGCCGACGCATCATCACACAGCCCAAAGCCCCAAAAGAGAAAGGCAAGCCGGAAATCCACCGTCGATGTCACAGCCATTGTCTCAGAACAAGAAGCACTTGCTGCCCTGGAGACTAATGAAATTCTCGCCATGGGTTTGCGCAAGAAGTACTGCACAGAGGCACTGGACTTCGTCCGTACCCTGGAAGGCGGGATGGTGTTGCTGACGCAGCTTTTGGGGAGCACGAACAAGGCAGAAGTATTAGAGAGTATGGAATTTTTCAGAGTCGCATCTGAGTACCAGCTTGCCAGTGCCGAGGTAATACATATGATTCTTCCGTGTTATAGCCATCTAACCTTGTTACCAGAAAGGTATCAAACGGATGCTACATCTTATATGGCACAAGGATAACAGCTCAACGTCCGAGGACGGGAAGGAGCTGAAGGGGGTACGGTCGAGGCTCCTTGAATGCTACCGTATGCTGTACTTTGACCCCCTACCCGACATGGAGCCCAAACAGCAAGTGAACCGTATTGCCAAAAACATGATTGAGTGGGTCCTGCTCGTTTTCTCAGATTTAAAGTTAGTTGAACATTTGTAAAAGATTGACATACGAAGCAACGCTTGCAGAGCTTACCAGCTTAGAAGAAATGATGCGTATCATGATGGAAGATGGCCAGATTCATTATGATGTGATCAATAAGTTGTGGCAGGTTTACAGTGGGGGATGTTCCATTGCAGTCATAAGCACATTGGTTCATGTTCATTTTAGGCGCTCCTCAAGTTTTGTCCCGCTCTCAACGTCGTGGCGCAATCATCATCCTTGGAATGTTGGCACTTTCGAAACGCACCATCATTTCTGAGAAGGTGGACACATTGCTGAAGATCGGTCTTGGACCATTTGGCAAGGTGAGTGCGAGTAAATGCCCCATCGACATTAAGCGCTCACCCTACAGCAGGCCGATCTCACTCTTGCAAGGTACACGTGTCTTGCCCTGCAACGCTTGAACGGCAGTGCGAAAAAGGTCAAAGGTACGAACAGAAACTGTACCCCATCAATAATTTTACATTCAAGCAACAGGATCTCTCCTTGATAAATCCCTTCGCATGGAGATGGATAACCCTATCTTCCGTAAGTTGCAAAATACCATAGAGCATCCCTGTCGATCGAAAGACTGGTTCTGCATGGCCGAACAAGCAATCAACACTATCTATGCTCTAGGAGAGCACCCAGACGAGCTTTGTAATAATCTTGTGAAGAACCTTACCCGGAGGGCATTCGCCAAGCGACAAAATGCGGAGGAACCTCCATTTGAGCCAAACACAGATACGATGGAGGTGGATCAAGAGATGGAACCCCCGGAGCCAGCCTCGCACGCGCCCTCTAGCACACACATCTCGACCCAACAGTCGAGCACGAGCGGGGAGAAAGATCTTGGAGATGTATTCCATCTCAGTCAACTGCTGTTCGTCGTAGGGCATGTGGCCATCAAGCACATCGTGTTTTTGGAGCTGGTGGAAAGGGAGTGGAAGCGGCAAAAGGATGAGAAACAGCTGGGTATGTTTACTTTGCAGATGCCTTCAAACTATCAAATTGACATTTTACATAGCGGAAAAGCTTGCAGCTGGGGGCTCACCAAACAGGGCCAATAAGGAGACCGAAGAGCTTGACCAAGTTGCTGGCAACGCAGAGGACGAGATTGGTGAACGGATAGCTGCCGTTCGCGAAACTGAGCTGCTCTATGGAGAGCAGTCGTTGCTGAAGTTGTACGGCCCGTTGCTAGTCCACGTGTGTGGTAGTCCACATAAATTCAAGGTATGTGGCAAGTCGTATTTCTCTGTCTTACTACTGACAGATACACCAGAATCGCACACTCCGTGCTGCTGCAACCCTCTCGTTTAGCAAGTTCCTTTGCGTCAGCTCACAATTTTGCGATCAGCATCACCATCTCCTCTTCAAGATCCTCGAGACTTCAAGAGACCCAAATATCCGTAGTAACATTGTTATTGCTCTTGGCGATGTGGCAGTCTCGTTCAGCAACATTATCGACGAGAACAGCAATGAGCTATATAAAGGCCTTTCTGATGGAGATCTTGTCGTAAAGAAGAACACGCTGATGGTGCTCACGCACTTAATCCTCAATGGGATGATCAAAGTGAAAGGTCAGCTAGGCGAGATGGCCAAGTGTGTAGAGGACGAGGAGCCACGGATAGCGGACCTTGCGAAGCTATTTTTCACGGAGCTGTCGACGAAGGACAATGCGATCTACAACAACCTACCAGATGGTATGTCTCGCATCACTCTTAATATCATCAAAGTTCTTCATATTATTATTCTAGTCATCAGTCACCTGTCTACAGGTGACCACGCCGTCGAGGAGGAAATTTTCAAAAGCACCATGCGCTATATCTTTTCTTTTATTGAGAAGGCTAGTCCTCATTTCTTTCCATAGTCTCGATTCGTTAAACTCCTAACAGGAAAAGCAAGCCGAAAATATTGTTGAGAAGCTCTGCCAGCGTTTCCGGCTTTCTGAGGATCCCCGTCAATGGCGCGACATCGCATTCTGCTTGTCTCTCCTCCCATTCAAGTCGGAGCGATCTGTCAAAAAGCTCATTGAAGGCTTGCAGTTCTACCGCGATAAGCTGCACGAGGAGGGCGTATACGACAGATTTAGTGAGATACTTTCAAAGGCACGCTCCAATAAATCAGCGAACAAACCAGACACGGAGCTCAACGAGTTTGAATCGGTACGACCTTTCTGATCAGGATCATTGTTACATGAGCCTCAAATCATTCCAGATACTCGATGAACACCGACGCCAAGGCGAAGAGGACCAAGCCTTTGAAAAGCGTGTTGAAGGCAAGAAAGCAGCTGCGAAACGCAAAGCTACGCGACGATGTGAGCTCTATGTGTAGTCCTCGATTTCTTACTCATCTATTTTGCAGCAGCGCGCAAGAAAGCTGTCGAAGCTGAGCCTGAGCCAACATCACAAGCTCTGGTCCCACGGGATGACGATGATTTATATGTGTGAACCAGACCTCGCGCATATAGAGTCTCTTGGTATGTCACTATACAGCCAGCACATAATCTAGCAGGTGCACCACATCATTATCTGGTCAGAAAGGAATACTTGAATGCCTCTGCGATTTATGAGTACTTCATGACAGATATGTAAATTACTCTCTGGGCCATCACTTACTAAGCTTTATCGTTGAGCGAGTGGTCTATTTGCTTGTGACTGCAACGCATTCAACTGTTGACTGCTTTTCCGAATTATAGAGACTATCAGGCGTACTTCCGAAGGTGTGAAGTTCACTGGTGACCTGACCACTTCAAAGGTCGAACACCGTGCGAACGCCAATCAAGTGTTGGAGTTCCCCGACCACTCCCTCAGATTCAGGGTTCGGTGCCGAATCGGTTGAAGTCCTCAAATCATGCCGCTGCGGCAGCAAACTTTTGGGGATTTTTCGAATGTGGATTTTCATCCGTATTTGCTACTGAACTGATAAGGGCTCTCGCATTACATGTACAGGGTGAGGACGTTATTGCCAAGTTCTCAACACCTTTCGAAATGATTGACCAGATCAATGTAGAATGGAAAACCGAGATGGTCAATCGCGACTTGAAGGACACTCGTACCCATCGCTCACAAACCTTGTAACAAGTTCTATTGGTGTTGACTGGTATGTCAGCGGTTGCAATAATACCTTGAAGGTGGCGTCTTAGGTTGCAACAGTGTCGAAAAATCGCCTGGATAGCTGAATTCAAGCCATGGTTCAGTTTTTCAACTGCGACAGAGTTAGTAAATCTTCCAATACTGCCTGTGAGGCCTTCAAGTTGAGGACGTACTCTGCCAGTGAACGTTTGAACCCTTGTATCGAATTACATCAACTTTTCCGGCTATTACATGTCGGTGTCGGCATGTTCGATATTCAAGTTTGCTCCCCATGGCACAAGGTTTTGCATAAACAGTTCAAACTTTCAATGTAAGTCAGAAGTTTGGGGTTAACGTGGATCAACCGATCACCTTACGTCACACAATTATCGCCCCTTTCAATTCAAGCTGAGTACATTCCTGGCTGTTACTTATGTGGTTGTTGAAGAATCAGAAGATACTGCGTAATCGCAAATTCATCAACGAGCAGATGGGTCTAGGATGAGATGGTTCAGTTGCCAAGTTTAAAGATGGCCCTATCAAATTCTTCAAGGGATACGACCAGGCAGGCCAAACAAAATTTGAAACTCTTCTTATTCCACAGGTCCACAGTGACATACGCATGAGAAGCTGCGATAGTACCGATCAGGCACAATATCATGTCCCCATTTGCCAAGGACCCACGGTATAGTTGACTCATGGCCAGAATTGCGACATCACAGTCCTTGTATTTCAAGGTTTCAACCCTGAAATGTGCTCGCAACACTATCTGACTATCACTTTCGAACTTGTGCAGGTGCCACTGGGAGCAAGGCTTGAGACGTAATCTCCGTCGTGCTTCCATTCAAGATGGTCGGATCCGACTTGTAACTGCCACAATTTACGTCGGAAACCCTTGATGCGTGATGGCCGATATAATGTGCTTCCGATCAAAGGTATCTTACATACATAAAGCACAATGACAGCAAGAATGATGACGAGTCTCCGGTGAGTGCTACTCGTTTTGTATCCGAACTATACGGGACCCCCTCTTTTGCTGAGATCAGCTGCTTCGTCGTCGAATTCTAAGCTGATCTACGGAGATTATGCAAAACCCACCGGACAATAGTAGCTTGGCGAGTATGTGAGCTTTGAATCTGATTCTGAGCTCCGAAGGAATTCATTCATGTCCATGCGTATAAATACGCGATGAACCTCGAAGGTAGCTCCCCATCACTCCTTCGATTACTCTGAGTGAGTTCTAAGCCTAGTCTAATTCACCCTCCTTTCTGATTCATTCTTCCCTAGGGATCTTTATCACTGTGTTGAACACTTGTTTCGAATCTCTTTAATACCACACACAATGTCTGTCACAGGTGTGTTCAGATGTTTACAGCCAGTTCCTAATATTCATCCTGGATATACTGGCAGCCTCGGAGACCCAGATTGGTATTTTCAACAGTACCAAATACACGATCTCTGCCCGCATCACCGCTGACAATGGCGACACGGGGGGTACTGGATTCTACGATATCGAAGCAGGGAAGTACGAACTGTGGAACCGAAGCAACTGGCAAGTGGCCTTCGTGTTGAGGAGGTCGGCCGAGCCATCTGATAACAAGGCGGAGACTTTGGTTGTGAAGCCTACGGGAGTTTACTACATCAACGATGACTAGAGCAGTTGAATCCTGGTGTGTGTTGTGCTGATAATGATGTAGTATAACATATCTCGTGTTGTACAAGGAAGTCCCAAAGTGGACCCAATAGGTGTACTTGTCAATTGATGATCGATTGTCCATGTTCTGTACGTCGCATGGTCCCGTATACGCGCCATGATGCCCGCCGAAACGAAGTCACAGCACATCTGGCCTTAAACATACAGTCTACTCGATTGCAAATATCTGCAATACACACCTGAATAAATCCTCAAACCCCTCACTCAAGACGGACACCCCAAAGCCAAGAATCGCCATATGCATACCACGATAAATTATACCTAGACCTATCATAAATAATGCTATCTATCCCGGGCGAGCATAGTCCAAGAGGCAAGAAGAAAATGAAACGAGCGAGTGAGTATGTACGAGGATGAGACGAAGCGCGTATGAACGAGCGGATGTGTCCGAACGAGAGTGTATGTGTAGTGTATACGAAAGAGACTACTGAAAATGAGAAATGAGCGTAAACGTTGAGATGTGTAAGTGAACAGTGTAATGATGTGCTTGAAACTCGAACCCGTGCAGTAATAGCAAAGGTACGACGTGCCCTCTCTCATCCTCCAAGCAAGAACAAATCATACGCAGCAGAGGCAGGATGGAGACAGAACACTAGATTAAGCATCGGCGATATTAAAGTTAAAGTCGCATCAACGAGGAAAATGAAATAATGCACGAACAAAGAGGAAAAGAGTGAAGGAATAAGAAAAATGAAGAAATTAACATGCAAAATTTTAAAAAAGGATATGTAGTGGGCTGGGAAATGCAAAGGGTCGTGGGATGAGAAAGCATGTGGAAGATCAAAAGAGCATGAGCGAGGGAACATGAGGGATTGTGGATGGGGTCGAAATAATAGTAAGGCGTGCTGAGCAAAATGGGACAGACAGAAATAGTACAATTTCCAATGCATCGCAATTGTCCACGGAATCCCCAGATGAAGCAACAGCAAAAGCACGAAAACGAGTTTGAAGGATGATGCGTGATGTGATGATTATTCGATGCAACGCGGTGTGGTCTATCCCGCCGAGTCCATGATCACAAGGGGGCAGTATATGCATTGCTAATGTGGGATTCAGCCATTGCCCACCACACAGCGCAAACACCACACAGGACATCACTCAGCCTTGAACCGCGCCCCGCCCTCTCCCCCACGCATGACAGCCTTCATGAACCCAAAGAATCGGTCTGCGTATTCGGAAGGCGGGACTGGACTGATTTTGTGCTGTTGAAAGGCGAGTTGGTGTTAATTTGGAAACGAAGGAAGGAATGAAAGGGCGACAAAATTGCAACTCACCCGATCAGCACTCAACCCCTTCCAAAAATGCTCGCACTTCTTCAGCCCCCCATACGGCGTCAAGATATCAATAATTCCCAAATAATAAATGACATCCATCTCTTCGTTGCTGTCATCTGTTGCTTGAAGGCCTCCCTCGTCTTGGTAGAAGAGAAAGTGTTCACGGTCTTGAGTGGGGTGGGGTTGTTGCGAGGGTGCGTGGGAAGGGGTTTGATGAGGCGGTTGAGGAGGATTGAGATGGATGGAGAGGATGAGATGGATGCGGTGGGGTTTGGAATGTCGGGTGTGCTTGTTGCGTAATCCCATTCCCATTCAATCCTGCATTTGCGCTGCTCGTACCCTTGGAACCAGACCGCGGACGCGTGCGCTGGGAATGGGCGGGTGTAGATGGTGCAACAGTTTGCGTTGACGGAGAAGGCGAATCCGGGAGATCAAGCGTCGTCCCTAAATGATGCGGATCAGATGCGCGCATAATTCGGCGCATAGCAATCGCTTCAGGGGACCGCCCGTCTTTCGTTTGCGTGGTTTTGCGTCGGATGGGTGGGACTGAGGGCTGTGCACGCGAGTCAGCAATGGTAAGGATCATGAATGTAAGTGGTAGACATACCTCGAACACCCTGAGCGTGCTTCCTCTAACATTCTCTCTATTTCCCCTATTCCCCCAATGAAGTCCAACAAGTAAACTATAATCCATAACCCCAAGATCCCTCAACATCTCACTATCCCTCCTCAACTGCTCCGTCAAAAGAGCCCTCTTCTCTGGACCAAGCTCCAGCACCCTATTACTGTCGATCCAGTTCAAGTCCTTCTGCACCGCGCGAGGATTCTGCTCCAGTTTCGCGGGTGGTACGACTCGCCCAATAGTGCTCCCTTTGAGATCGTAAGATTCGTGAATGTCTTTGTGAGGCGGGAATAAATTATTCATGATCACGAAATGGATCTTTCGTCCTCTGGGAAGCTTTACGCGATGAAGTCCATAAAACCGGCTCAATAAAGTATGAGGGTTCGCTTTGACGTGCTCCCAGTACTGCCGGAGAACACGAAGGAGGAACTTGTGTTCTGCGTGCCGGATGGTCTTGATGATGAAGCGGTAATCGCGGGAGAAGTAGAAGAAAGAGCCGCTTTTGCCTGGGGAGGTAAGTTCGGAGAGGATGTATTTGGATGTGAGGGAGAGCAGGTAGTCTGCGGGGTCCAGAGAGAAGTGGTCTTCGCGGAGTTCGCGAAAGACCCAAGGAGCATAGTCTTTGAATTTGAAATCGTATCTCGCAGAGGGAGTGAGTTCGTTCCCGACGCTGGGAAAGTGTGAGTTTGGAATGTGGAATGGACGGGGGATACGTACATGTCGAAAGAGTATTTATGCCTTGCGGTAAAATCCTGTTCGGTAAGGGGTCGTTTTATCTTTGCCTGGCATCGTGAGACCTGGGTGGAGTCAGAGCCTGCGCACATAGAGAGATTGAGGACGCACAGCTATCCTGATGCCCGTGAGCATGTTGTACATAAGGATGTAGTTTGCGTGGTCCTCTCCTATTAAATTGCCTACCAAGGGATGCTCGTCCTCTTTCTGAGCCACTTCGACGGCTGCTGCTGCTGCGACTTCGGCAGCTTGCTTTCGCTTTCTTTCACGACGAATTTGCTCTGCTTGAATCTGGATATCATCCTCCAGTTCTCCGGTAGCGACATAGGTGGATGGAGGCGGATGAGGACGGCGTGCAGAACCTGTCGTGTTGCGCCGTACAGGACGAGCGGGTGGATGGAGGAGACCATCTGGCTGCTGGGTCTTGGATGTGCTAGCAGTTGGGGCGTAGCTGCTCGTTTGAGAGACTTTAGGGACTCTGGCAGAGAATTTTGTCTCTGTGGAAGCACGGTGAAGGTGGTCGCGTGTGCGCTGACTGTTGATGGTGGCTGTCTCTAACTCTACATCGATGTCTGCCTCTATGCCTTTCGGAAGTGGGTCTGACTTGGAGAGTCTGACTGGGAATAAAGGTAGTAGTTTGTCAGGCGACTCATCTACGCTGGCTGGAGGAGAAGGTGGAGGTGGACCAATTGTATCCTCACGGGGGATGTTAGGTAATGGTTTTGGCGGGCGAAGGTGAACTGCGTCCCTTGTTACTTCTACTATGTGAATTTGAGTGCGAGTGTGCTCCATGTCCGGGCAGATCGTCGTTGTCGGTGAAGGCGCTGTTACGAATGATGCGGCTGAAGACGAGACCAAACTCGATTGTCGGTCCAGTGCTGACTTGGGCTCGCTGGCGGTCAGAATTGAAATGCGGTTAGCCATTCACCCAGGCTAAACGACGAGTTCACCGTTGGACACGATGAGGGCAGACAGTCACAGACTGGACTGAGCGTTTCTCGTTGCAAGTCCAACAGCCTCAAACTAGCAAGTAGTGGCTGTGCTTCTTTCTTCAAGTCACACTGTCGGGAAACGGCGGACTTTCGAATCATGACACAGCATGCTGCTCATCAACAGCTACAACCTGGAATCGTGGATAATATGCAAAGGCGGCCGAAATCACGCAGGAAAGGCTACTCGACTTTCAATGTACGGATTTAACGGCGGCCAGTCCGCGGAGGAGTCTGTCTGAATCTCGCGACAATGACAGTAAGATAAAATTGGAGTTGTGTGTATGATTGAAGTCTTTTTCGCAATTGGATAGCAGGTGCACCACACGAGTGCGTATGAGCGATGATCAATCTAGATCAACTACTTACGGTGCTCCGTGTACCCAGTGCTCATTTTTCCTAGCCCAGAAAGAATTAGCAATACGCTATCTTGATTCTCGACCGTCCTGGATTAATGTTTAGATGGATCTCCAGGTTGAATCTTGTAGTCCATCAACCATTAATCGACGAGCAACAGTCCACCGCTGGTCTGATATCAGGCACTCGTCCTTTGCGAAAAACAGGATCATCGATGCGCGAAGTGACCCTGTGTGTGCGACAACTGTCAAATACACGCGCAACATGACCTAAACTATCAATTTTTCCACCCGATCTTACTGAATTTCGTTCGCAGTCCTCACATCGCCTCATCGGATTTTCCTCCCATCTCCCAACCTACCCACCACTCAGCCACCCTCGATCTTACTTTATCACATCATCACACCCAGTAGGGATGGCCAATTCATCAGACTGGAAGGTGAGTCATCCCATATCATTACTTTCTTATCCGTTTCGATATCCTCACGCTATATCTATAGTTATCGGTGGATTTTTTTGAGCGCATTCCCGCTGGCGTTTATCTGTCCATGAACGTCGACTCGTTAAGACGCTGTAAATCAGCAATTAGAGTTTTATCATCCAACGAATCAGTAGCATGGGGAGATGTCGTGATCCTGTAAAGTCCATAAAGACTTTTTCATAAGTGACTCAGAGAATGATTTTCTCTTTGTAGATCATTAGATGCTTCGCCCGCATTAGCGCTGGACATCAGGATATCTTTCGAGCTCAGTCAGGTGCTGGGCAATGGAGAAGTCATTAGAGAACGACCAACTTCTCATTCACGCACATCTACTAACATCTGTTAGATCTCCTTCTCGCCCGCCCGTGGTGCCTATCCTTCGCTCACGCTGAAGGTCGCTGTTGTACATTCTTGCAACATTCAGGACAGTGCACTGCTTGACGTGAGTGACATTAGCCTCTGTGCTGTTGACTTTTGCTGACAGACCACCTACTGCAGAATGCGGTCTATCGTTGAATTTAAGATTGTCCGAGACAACAGATGCGGGCCGATTTGCTGAATATATGGCGAGCAAGACAGTCTCTTACCTCAAATGATGCTGTATAGCATTTTCAGTCGGTTCAGGATCAGTATCCGGTAGGGCGTCCTGATTATGCAGCGGCTCTCACCAACCTCGCGTGGGCCCGCCTCGTAGGCTATTGTCTGGAACCGCGATGGCTACCAGAATGATTTGGCTGTCTCACTCCAGTTTCGTTTCGATCACTTCAGAATGCCTCATGACCTGGACGAGGCCATTTCTTTGTGCGAAAAAGTGCTGCTCCTCCGCCCTGTTGGGTACAAATATCGTGGTACATCATTGGACAACCTAAGGGGTACCCTCCGCAACCGTTTCGGCCAACGCGGTGGTGTCGATGACATTGACAGCCATCAGTCTTTGCTGCGAGGCACTGTCGTTGCGCCCGCCTGGGAATCCATCTCGTGACAGCACCCTTAACACCCTTGCCCTTGCGCTCCAAACCAGATATGACAGATTGGATGTCAGGGAGGATCTCAACGTGGCCATCGACGTATACCGCAATTCGCGCCGCATGGTCATCCACTTCGTTACACAACTGTTCACAATTTGGGCTCAGCGCTCTGCTCTCGTTTCGCGAAAATCAAGATGCCGGAGAAGCAATTCGACTGCCAAGAGTTGTTAGGTGCGTTCCCTTTAGTGCACCCGAGTAGATTGACCAGCCACGAGTGGTTGCAGGAAGCCTACTTGTCTCCTTCCCGAGTACAAAACAATTTTGTTGATTTGTCACTCGCTGTAGATCGCGATACCCAACTCAGGGCTTTCCAAAATCGCATTGTCACTGCCTGGCACTGGGTCACTACAGCAGAGCAGCACAGTCATACATCTGCGTCGGAGGCCTATAACACATGTTTCGATCTTCTAGACGGTCATTTGGCAACACGACCATCGATAATTTCGCGGCGCAAAGCTGCCGCTGCCTCCAGTGGTACCAGATCACTGCCCGCTGATGCAGCATCGCGTGCTATCCGCAGTGGCAATCTTTGATATGCAGTTGAACTCGTGGAGTAGGGTCATGGACAGCAATGGTCGCTTGCCTCTTGACTAAGCAGTCCGCTTGAAGACTTCGAAGACAAACCTCATCCTAGTTCACAAGTTCTCGGACCTCAGCAAATATATTTCTGCTCAAGGTTTCACAGTCGGCACAGACTAAGCTACTGCTGATTGGATTGGTACAAGAAGCTTATGGAACGGCCCGGGTGAGGAGCTGTGCTAGAAGTCTCTCGCGATTCCTGCTCCCACCGTCGTACGCAGACTTATAAGCGGCGCATGCTAGGGCCTAGTCATCATCCTCATTGCGAGTACTCATCACAATGCAGCGCTATCATTGCCCCGACATCGGGAGAGCCACATGGTATTCCTTTGCCATCTATCACTCTCACAGATCCGAAGAATCTTAAAGATCGCTTCGCCAGGGCAATATGACACGCATCTAATAAGGATAGCCCTTTTGCGGGCAATGTGGGACGGGATCATGCTACCCGTCGTCGGTTATCTCCAGCATGTGCTGAATTCACAATCTCATTCTCGAATCTAGATGTATTCAACCGCACCATTTACGTCTCTTCATCTCCGTGTAGCTCACCCCTTTCGAACGACGGCAGATCTAGACAGATGAGGAAGAGGCGTGTCAGCCCATCCTTCGTGACGACCGGACAAGGTGCTGCGAAAGGCAAGGCGCTCTTGGTTGCTGACAGTGAGCTCGAGCTTGTCCAGAAGCTCGCCCCTGCAACTACCGACCGTACCACTATCATTTCTGGCGATGCAGCCACACGAACAGATGCACTCGAAGCTTTGCAAGAATAAACCTGGTTTCCCGTTGCCTGCCATGGCAAGCAGGACCCTTACAATTTGCATTTCGCCATGATTAATGAACATCTAATATCATGGATAAAGAACACGCCGAATTCGTGTTCTTATCGGCTTCTCGTACCGCCATTGGTGATAGGGAGACACCCGACGAAGTGACTCACCTCGCAGCTGATCTCCAGTTGTCGGGATTCAAGAGTATCGTTGGAGAGCTGTGGGAGGCCGGTGACGCTGTCACAAACCATGTCACTGTGGTGGGCTGTACGAAGGTAGCCTGGGCACTTAATCGCGCGACAAACGTTGTGATGTCAAGAAAACATGAAGTACCGACACTGCATGCTGTGTCGGTGGAAGTTATTTTGAACCATTCAGCAGCAACGCATTTTCCGGTGATTGTCATTAGAACTACTATCTATGGTGGTATGTATACAATGGCGTCAAGCGAGCACCACAATACTGGAGGCAAGACCACGAGCAGCCTTACAATTCGCATTTCGCCATGAGAGACAAACCTCTCACGCTACTCGATCGTGATATCATGGAGCAAGACATTCCGCACGCCGAGTTCGCATTCTTGTCAGCGTGTCACGACTCACCGCGGTCGGCGATGAGAAGACGCCCGACGAAGTCATCCATCTTGCAGCTGGGCTGCAGTTTTCTGGGTTCAAGAGCGCCATTGGCACGCTGTGGCAGGTCGACGACGCTGTCGCAAAACACGTCGCAAAAGCTTTTGATGAGAAGATGTTTGAGGATTTGAAGGATGGTGGTGTCATGGATTGCACTAAGGCGGCGCGGGCACTCAACCATGCTACGTATTTCGTGAAGAAGGTGGTACCGCTCGAGCAGAGGATTGTTTTCATTCATATTGGTGTGTGGTTCTATGATGTCGTATTGCTTTCGTTTGCTACAGGTTTTCTGTCCCAAGAAAATGCTTGCCAGAATGCGTTGTAAGATTGTCCCAATACTCGTTCGCGTGCATCGATATATCCTCGTGAAATTGTGTACTGAAGAGTCTTTACAGCGTCATTCATTACTGAAGGTAATACTAACTCTCTAACAGAGTTTTGCGCACTCCGAATATCAACCCTGCTTTTCATTCCGGTCATTTGCCATGGTGTTTTCGCCCCATTTCTCAAGTGCTCGTATTTACCACCAACACTATCGTCCGATCGACAAGATTTCGAATGTAACGTGGCTTTCTCTATCCCAAGGGCATCCTACTGGGTCACTCCACCGTAGTCATTACTTCGTGGATGTTTATCAATGAAGACATCGTTGACCTGCGTGGAGCTACTGCTACAGAAATATACGACTGCAGGCCAATGTGAAGAAACAACTTCTTTCTAAGTATCGGATTCACGCACCGGAATTTTGCTGTTCGAGGGTATGATGATGAGGGTCCTCCCTGTCTTCAAGTTGCCAACTGAATCCTTGCCTGGACATATTTCAGTAAGCACATTCATTCATCTCGTAAGTGAAAACATCATCGTTTAATAACAGACTGCAGCGAAGTCCTTGAAGATCTCGCCTACATGAGTTAAAAAGCTTAGCGAGTCCCGAGAAATTATCCTAAGTCAGGAATTGCCCATATTATGACAGATAATTTTAAGATTTGTGGTGCCCGCCTGGCATCATCTACACACTCATTAATGTGCTGACGGTACTTAACACTTTCAAACAGAGGTCACAGAGGAGAGGTGGTCCGAGGGCTGAGCGCTAGGCCAGCCCCATTGCATGATATAATCAACTGCACCTCATACATCGAAGGAGTTGAAATCTCCAGCAACATTGATACCGGACTCGCGCCTTAAGATCGCGGGAACTTGAAGGAGGCTTCAAGTAGTTTCGTAAGGGCCGTCATCATTCCTACAGTATCCCTCAGGCTAGGCGCCGTCTTGACAGGCACAGGCGCGATAGCCACAGGGCCCACGACTGACTGCTAAACAACAGAAGCAAGCTTGCCTGATCCCCTGGGCGACATCTTTCAAAGGCTTCATTCTCATGCTCGTTTGCTTTGAACAGCATTGATGTTCAGGACATGAAAAATGAAACTGCCTTTCTGATGCGCCCTCTGCTAGAATCCATCGAGGGGAATTGAATGACGACTCGGAATCCGGGAGAAAACTGGAACACCATCTGGACCCTGCTCGAGTTTCCTCTGAATACAACCACTGGTAACGGTCCTATCCTGCTTTGGTGGTCTAGAATACTCAGACCTTGGCCTGCTCCTTGAAAACTTTAGATACGTGGAACAATCTAGTCGTGTGTTGGTTGTGATTATCATGTTTTGAAAGTCCGCTCTACCGTTGTACTAGAGGATGGGGCCGAACTTCGTCGGCAGGAACCTTGTTTACTGTTTTGCAAGCAAGGCGAAGGATTACAGATTAGTCCATAAATTCCCATGTGTAGTGCACAAGTTGGTTCTCTTCAGCCACAATTTCCAGCTGTAGTGACCTTGTAAACAAGGTAACGAACATTAGCGCGCGATCAACCAACCTATGTAGTTATTAGTCTCCACAAGAACCGCAACATCGTCGAACATTCTCACTCCTCCCCCATGACATGTCCAATGTTCAGCTCCTCTGTGGGCATCATTTTCTGCAGTTTGCATTGTTTGCCCTAATTACGCTAAATTCTACATTTTGCTTTGGTGTACAAATATGAGTACTATTAACTTTTAAGTACGTCGTCTGTAATCAGAACCACACTGATGACAGTAGCAAGGTTGGGTCAACATGGTATACAGGATGCTCTGAGACTCACGTGTCGACGCGGACGTGCCAGTTTTGCTGATCTGACTGACCTTGGTATTGCCCACTTTTCCAGCATATGCTCTTCCCCAACTTCTCTCGCTACTCATTATTTGCTTTTGACCTTGGTGCGTGCTTAGTGCAATCATCCCAGCGTCTATGTATCGTGCCGGACAGCCATTCCACATGACCCATCAATTTTTCCACTCCCTCCCTCCTGAACTTCGTCCGCAGTCCCTATATATATCTGGCCCCCATCTTCTTCTACCCCTCATTCCACCTACAGCTTAGCGGCTGCCAATCTCCCATCCTCGTCATCATGCATAATTCTATCATCATGCCCAGTAGCTGGGAAGGCCAATTTATCAGACTTGAACGTGGGTCTCTCCATATCACCTTCGCATTCGTTCCAAACCTCATCTTCGCGCTTATCTACAGTCATCAGGTTGAATCATCTTCCGCTTTCTTCCGGGCGCATACCCGCAGGCTTTTACTTGTCTATTAATGTCGACTCGAGGAGGCGCTGGAAATCACCCGTCCGAGTGCTATCGTCCGACGAAGCTCAAGCGTTAGGTGATGTTGTGACTTTGTAAAGTTCATAATGACTTTCATGTGCGATGTGGGCTGATCATTCATTTGTAGATCGTTATGCGACGTACCTGAATTATCGGTGGAGATCAGGGTGTCCTACGAGCTCGGTCGAATGCTAGGAAGTGGAGAAGTCGTCGGAAAACTGGAAACATCGTGGGATGAACTGCTCGATCATGGAGATGAGCCTTTCGGTGAGTATCCTACTTCTCATTCATACACACTAGTAACATCTCGTAGAACTGTCTTTTCCATCATTTTGTGACCACCCCCCTTCTCTCACGTTGAAGGCCACTGTTATAGATCCTTGCAATGATCAGGACAGCACATTATTTGACGTGAGTGAGGCCCGGCTCTGTCTTGTTAGTTTTTTGACGGAACGCCACTTATAGTCCCTCATCGACTGTAATATTGCTCGAGCAGCTGATGCAGGTCATGTCCAATTCGCCGAATATGTTTCAAGTGAGAGCGTCTCTCACCTGAACAATGCTGTAAAGCATTTTCAATTGGTTCTGGACCAGTGTCCGGTCGACCATCCTGACCGCGCAGCGGCTCTCACCAACCTCGCGTGGACCCGCCTTAAAGGCTACATTCAAGGAGTTTATCAAGACATTGACTATGTCACTTCCCTCTTCCGCGAAGCCCTTGCATTGCGTCCTCAGGGCCACCCCGATCATCCATTGTCGCTCTACCACCTCACTGAAGCGCTGACCAGGCGCTACATCAAGGAGGACATTACCGCCTATATCTACGAATCCGCACAATTGTACTTCAAGCTGCTGCCCTTTTGTCCAGAGGGCACCTACCTTCGCGGCATTGTGGCAGGGGGAAATGGCGTGGATTGTGTGATCAGCGCAAGCAGCAACCTTCCAAACGATGCATCCGATGAAGGCATCCACCTCCGACGAGTCGTACTCCAGCTCTGTCCTCCTATCCATCAACGTCGTCCAAATGCACTTGACGAGCTTTCAAATTCTCTTCAATCACGCTTCCAACTACGCGGTAGCGTTGATGATTTAGACGAGTGCATACAACATCGTCGTGAAGCCGTTTCTCTGTGTTCCGAGGGACATCCCGACCGTGGTAACTACCTGAATGATTTGGCGGTCTCACTCCGATCTCGCTTCCAACACCAAAGAAAGTGCCATGACCTCGATGAGGCTATTTCTTTGTATGAAGAAGTGCTTCTCCTGCGCCCTGTTGGGCACAAATATCGTGATACATCATTGAGCAGCCTAGGGGGTGCCCTCCGTATGCGTTTCATCCAACGAGGTGGCGTTGGTGATATTGACAGAGCTATCAGCCTCCGCCGCGAGGCGCTGACCTTGAGCTCACCTGGGCATCCACATCGTGACACTATACTTAACGACCTTGCCATTGCGCTCAAAATCAGGTACAACAACTTTGATATCAACGAGGATCTCAACGAGGCCATCGATCTTTATCGGAAATCCCTTTTGTTGAAGCAGATTGATAGTCCAATGCGCCATAGAAGTCTCCATAATTTGAGCTCAGCGCTTTCCTCTCGTTTTACGAAAACTCAGAATAATGAAGACGTCGAGGAGGCCATTCGACTGTGCCAAGAGTCGTTGGATGCTTTGCCTTCACTGCACCCGGGTAGACATGCCAGCTACAGATGGCTGAATGAGGCCTATCTGTCTCGTTATCGAGTGCAACACAACATCATCGATTTGTCGCACGCTGTGGAGAACTTCAGACTGGCATCGAGACACCCTACCCAAGGCTTTCCGCGTCGGATTGAAACAGCTCTGCGCTGGGTTAACGAAGCCGAAAAATATAAACACGACTCTGCCCTCGAAGCATATCAATTGTGCCTGGAACTTTTTGACAACCATGTGATGACGCGATCGTCAATCATCTCACGGCACGAGGTTGCAACCGCTTTTCGCGGTGCACACTCACTGCCAGTAGATGCAGCCTCATGTGCCATACGTCGCAATGATCTCGGACAGGCGGTTGAACTCGTGGAGCAGGGTCGTGGCCAGCAGTGGTCGCTGGCCTCCCGTCTCAGGACTCCGCTCGAAGATCTCGAGTCCACGAGTCCCGAGTTAGCTCGCAAGCTCTCAGAGCTCAGCAAGAGCCTTTCTAATGCTCAGGGTTCCGCGACACTCACTGACAGAGCTGCAGCTGACATAGCAGCGATACAATATAGGAGACTTATGGAGCAGTGGGGAGCTGCGGTAACTGAAATCCGTAATCTTGAAGGTTTCTCGCGGTTCATGCTGCCGCCATCCTACACAGACCTGCAAAAAGCAGCACGCTATGGCCCGGTGATTATCCTCATTGCGAGTCAATATTTATGCAGTGCCATCGTTGTCCCGACTTCGGGGGGGCCCTACGACGTTCGCTTCCCGCGCATCACTCTCGCACATCTAAAGAAGCTCAAAACTGACTTTGCCAGGGAAATACGACAAGCGTCTTTTATGGGCCCAACGGAGCCGAGGAAGGATCTGCGAGGACTCTTACGGGTGGTATGGGACGAGATCATGTTTCCTATCGTCGACGTACTTGAGCATGATCTCAAATTGCGACGCCGGTCCCGAATTTGGTTGTGTCCGACTGCAGACTTCACGTCCATCCCTCTCCAGGCAGCTAACTCCTTTCGGATGAAGGCAGATGGCTCTGGGCCGGAGTACTGCCTGGAGGATCTCTACATCTGCTCTTACACTCCGACTCTTTCGGCTCTAATCAGAGCTCAAGAGTCGATGAAGAATCGTGTGCCTCCTTCCTTTGTGGCAATCGGACAGGGTCAACCAGGTGCGGGGCAAGGCAAGGTGCTCTTGGCTGTCGGCGACGAGCTCAAGCTTGTCTGTAAGCTGTTCCCCGCGACGGCCAACCCCACCACCATCTCTGGCGACGACGCTACACGAGCAGGTGCACTAGAAGCTTTGCAACGGAACACATGGGTGCACCTTGCCTGTCATGGAAAGCAGGATCAGGAGCAGCCCTACATTTCGCATTTCGCCATGAGAGACAAACCTCTCACGCTGCTTGATATTATAGAGCAAGACATTCCGCACGCTGAGTTCGCGTTCTTGTCGGCGTGTCATACCGCCGTCTGTGATGAGAAGACGCCCGATGAAGTAATCCACCTTGCGGCTGGG
Organism: Suillus occidentalis; assembly: GCA_016628085.1. Taxonomy (NCBI): domain Eukaryota; kingdom Fungi; phylum Basidiomycota; class Agaricomycetes; order Boletales; family Suillaceae; genus Suillus; species Suillus occidentalis. The sequence goes on from JABBWB010000062.1 coordinate 125,437, forward strand.
CTGCAGTTTTCCGGATTCAAGAGTGTCATTGGCACGCTGTGGGAGGTCAACGACACTGTCGCTAAACACATCGTGAAAGCTTTCTATGAGAAGATGTTTGAGGATTTGAAGGATGGTGGTGTCATGGATTGCACAAAGGCGGCGCGGGCACTCAACCATGCTACGTATTTCGTGAAGAAGGTGGTACCACTCGAGCAGAGGATTGTTTTCATTCATATTGGTGTATAGTCATATGATGTCGTATTGATTCCGTTTGCTACAGATATGGATGGACACCAAAAAATTTCTTGGTGAGAACTGTGGACATCTTCGGCAAAAATTGGGGCTTCATTTCCTCCTCTAACTCTACTAGATTTCATACCCTTTTCATCAGAAAGCATCTAGATTTCTCGACATAAGTCGAGATGCATTGTCAGGAACTCTCAAAATCAACGATATCAAATCAATATCATTGTTCTATAAAAACTCTATGTAAGGCACAAACACATCAATGTTTTCATCGCATGTCACGACTTCAAAAATTCTATGCCGCGATTCACAAGCTACGACGACTCACAAATACCCCTTCAGTTCATCCCCCTGAGGCGCCTCCCCAACCAAAAACAACATATGTTCCACGACCTCCTCGGGCGTCGTTACATGCCAACTCGCAAGCGTACGCTTGCTGCTATGGCCAACGGCAGTAGTGAACACAGCTTCGGGAGACACCGCGAGCTCGACGTCACCGTACTCCTTTGTGTTGTCGACGAGCGTCACAGAGAGCGGGGGCTCCATCGTTGCTTTGCTGGTGGAGGATGGGGGGAAGAGGAGTAAGGCGCGGAACATGTCTTCGTCGGTCTGTTAGAGGTGAGTGAGTGGGTGGGTGGCTTGACTGGGGAGGGGGGAACAGACCTTGTCATCGCCAGCGCAAAAGATGAACTCAACTCCAGGGTTTTGATATAATATACGCTTAACAATCTCGCCCTGTAATGAATCGTCAGGCTATGCGTATGTCAAAGACTGCATTTACAGACCTTGTTCACGGCGATAGGCCGCACTTCGAGATTCTTCTTACCCACGAGCACCTCGATCGGCCTCTTGGGCACTACGTTGTTCTCCAATAAATCCTGGCACTGCCTACATTGGAACTGCCTAAAACCAACAATTCATCAGCTCCACGAAATGAACAAAATAAAAACACACACCCCCACTCCGGATCAGATGACCGATAATGCCACTGTAATCGAACTCTTCTTCATCTCAATATGGCTCCCAGTCGTCCGCTCAGTATAATACCTGAAAATCTCCGCCACCTCCTCCATCCAGCCCATATCCAAACTAGCAGTGAAATTCATCCACGTGGCACTATCAGGCGAACGGATGAATCCCCCATGCTCCGCGCTCATCCCAAGACGCGAAAAGTGGCCTAGGTGCTCCTCGAGGAACGCTTGGTCGCGGCCGGATACGATGTATACGATGTTGTTCGGGTCGGACGTGATTTTTGCGAGAGCTGTGAGCGCATCGGGAGAAGGGAGCGCCATCGAAGGGCATCTTAACGATCGGCGTGAGCGTGCCCTATCCGTCAAATGTCAACGACGAGCACCGTATCCCTCACCCAGCACTCACGTCGTAATCGAACAAGAACAAACGTTTCCCAGCGTTATCATATAGCTCCTTGAGTCTGTCTCTAGGGATGTAAGGTGTCTGACGCGCGGTATTCTGTCCGTTGATCTGCGAGAGGAGCATCTTGGCAAGGACCGCAGCCCACGTGTGCGAGGTGTGAGTCGTCACGACCGAGTGCAACGACGCGTGCCTTGACGCTTTCTCCTCCTCCGACATCACCAACCCGCGGTTCATTGCAGCTGCTACGTCCTAACCACACTTCGTCAATCAAATCGCACAGAGATGGTTTGATGGGCAGATTACGCACCCCGAGATCCCAAGGGTTCACCTGGAGCGCGTCAGCCATATGCTGGCTAATGCCCATAAATTCGCTCAATACGAGCGGCGAGCGCTTCGTGCGCTCTTGTGCGATTACGAACTCCATCGAGGTCGTGTTCATTCCGTCCCTGAGGGGCGTGATCACTCCGAGATCTGCAGCGCTCAGCAACGCGTAAAATTCGTCCTTTCTGAGGGTTTGGTGGCTGTTGCAGATGTTATCTGTGAATGGATATGTGAAAGCAGACGTGGTAAAGGTGCACGCACTAGTGGTGTACGGGTATAAAGTCTAAACTCCCATACTCCCCATTGATATGCGCGACAAGTTCGGAGACTTGGCGCTCGAGCTTTGGAGAGTCCGTCAACGCAGGTGACGTCACCTGCAAACAGCGTTTGTCATTCTGGGTGTTGCGATTGGATGGTGGGACACACTTGAATAAGCACGACTTTGCGCTGCCACTCTGGGTAGTCATGCAAGAGCTTCTCAAACGCGCGGAGCTGGTGTTATACCGTCAGTTTGGGCGATAGTACAAGTGGATATAGAAGAACACAATCACCTTTTGCAACACCCCCTTGACGACATCTAGCTTATCCCTTCCTACGATGATCTTCTTGTCTGCGTAGAGCGCGCGGAGTGCTTCGAGTTTAGGTTGAATGCCTGCGCGAAGGCTGGTTTTACGTATGGGCATTAGAATTGAGTGTTAGAGTATGTGCGTGCACCCCCCAACAAAAAAAACTCACGTATCCCTCGCAACCCTCTCCGCATCCACCCCAACCGGGCAATGGGTAACAGCAGCCACATGCCCCTGTACATCAATACCCACATATTTCTCGATGCCTGCTCCGCCCTTCGTGCCCTTCCCACCGCGCGTGAGGCTCGTTCCGCGGGTTTGTCCAGTTCCGGTTCCGGTCCCAGTTCCAGTCGCGCCACGCGAAACAACGCTCGCGCCCCGGGAGGCACTAGTACTCGTGACCATAGAACCCTTACTGGTAGTTTCATACCCGCATACACGAACGCAGGTAGAGGTGAAGTGGCGGGTGTAGCTGTAGGTTTGGAAGCAGATGAGGTTAGCGCCGAGCATTCCGTCGAGGATTTCTTTGCGGCCTGGGTGGGGTTGGTTAGTAGTTCGAGGGGGAGGGGAGGAACGTACGCGGTAAACACCTAAACACCTCAGAGCTCGGGAAAGGTGTGTGTACGAATAGACCGATGGTCCTGCGTATATGTTAGTACTCGTGCGGTCCTCGTTCGTGAGGGAACACGCACACGTCCCCGCCACTCTCCCCGCCCACGCCGCTGATAGCACCAGAATGCATTGCAATTCTGAGCATGCGGGGGACTAGGAGGAGATGATAGTCATGGACCCAGACAAGGTCGCCTGGCTTGAGGACGCTGGTGAGGCGTGTTGCGAATGCTTGGTTTGCCTTTTGGTAGAGCATTAGATGTGATGAAACGCGGTAAGATGAAATGAAACGAACCTGCTCGTAATATTCATAGTTAGCATCAGCACTTGCATGCTCTGTTGCTACGTCCTGCCAGAGGAGGTAATGGAAGAGGGGCCATAGAGCTAAGTGGGTGTTAGCAACGGTTAACGTTTGAAAGAAGGTGCCCCGGGCCGGTAGCAATAAGAAGCAGAAGGAAGTAGAAAATGAAGGAGATTGGACGAGATGGGTAATGAAATGCGATCGAACCGGGTATCCACGAGATAAGAACCAAGTTATGAAAAACGAGTGAGAGGAGCCAAAAGTAGCCGATGTTGGTAGATCAAGAAGAGGAGTGCCTGATATGGATATGACTGACTTTGTTTGCAATATCCATCGTAATGGCCGTGCGCGACATTGTCTTCCATCCAGAGCGGAAGATAAGTGATCGGTTTGCTGCTTTCTGGTTCAAGCCCGTTCTTGTCAGTGTACTGAGCGAGCTCGACGTCGAGTGCATCCTTGTCCTCTTGAGAGATACGGGCGGATGGAATGCGGTCGCGAACGGAAGGGACGCGTTCACCAGTGGAGGGGTTGACGTCACCTGTGGAGATGTGTGAGCGTGTATGATGAATGAAAGTGGAGTGAATGACCATCTGGAGATGAGTTGCCATCTGGTGGAGCTGCAGGTGATAGAATGTCCCCAGTCCATCCAAGGATGACCTGTTCGTGTGTGACGCTGAGACTGCGAATGCCGCTCGTCATGGCGCTGTGTCCGTAGCGTGGAGTGAGTTTCCAACGCTCAGGCTGAGCGGGTAGAGTGAGTGGAGGGAGCTCATCGGATGGGCTTGGTGGCACATCTGCAAGATGGCGAGGAGGTGTGGGAGGTGGACTGAGTACGCCATCTCTTGTCGACGTGGAAGTGATTGTGCAAGTCACAGGAAGATAATGGCAGACATGAATGATTCTGCCTGATAATTGAACGCCATTAGCTTTGTGTCTTGCTTCGAGTGCTCTAACATGGTCTCGAACTGCATCAAGTGAAATGTCGTCTCCTGCGCGTGTGTATGGTTCTGCGAAAGTGTCCATGGTCAAAAGGCAAATGCAAGGAAGAAATGGATAGAGCAGGTTTATATGGACGTATGATAATCGGATGGTCTGGTTTTTGAAGGATGCATGCTCAATTTGGCTTCATCATCATCGCTGGCCTAGATAACACCATGGCCGAGTCATGATTCCACGTTCCTGGTTCAATATTCAATATTCAATGTCCACTCGCTGGCACACCTCACACGTTCTTCTCCATCCAATGTCATCCCTCGTCTCCTTCGTGGCTACCCTCCGTCTTTCGCATACGACCCAGAATACCGTCAGTGTCTAGTATCAACCATTGCTCGATCTAGACCTTCATCCTCATTCCGGCCAGTCCCTATCGAAATCACCCATATGGTTCCCCGCGCGCCTCTCGCTGCGAATCTCACCCAAGTTCTAGTGTCAACATTCGTTCTGCTGCTGCATTTCACAGACAGAGGAGGATCAGCCGTGTTCATACTGCAAGGCAAGCCTTTCATCACATCCTCATCATCATGCATGACGTTGATCACACGAGCTCCCACCGTAGTTACAGGTAGTTACACCACTGACATCCGGAGAGTGAGCGAACCATATAGGGCGTCTCTGAAGCTGAAGCACTTGGTTCCACAGCTTCGTGCTCGGGATCGACTTCGACTTACATATCTAGTCATGGAGGATACGATTCTCAACGCGGACTCATCGGTATGTCCTGCACTTCTCGATCTTCGTACCATCCTCACAAACGCCATAGAACATAAAACACACCCTCTATCATTACTTCTGTTCCTGCACCACTATCAAGCGCTTATCACTCTCAGAATCCGCTCTCACTTCAAGTATATATGTGTGTGCAGCATAACTCCTCTATACCCACCCACAATGCATGCTAGTCTCACAGGGCGGTAACATTACCTCGAGTCTAGCACATGATGCCGGCGTTCCCGTGGCATGATTTGCATGATACTCTTTTTATTCGCTTGGAGCTCATCTTTGTCTTCTTGATGTTCACCGCGGAATCTCTCTCATGCTTCACAGAGAACTTCAACACAATCGTATTCCCGCGTACGATACGATACGCACAGGATCTCCTCGAATCGACACTGATCACGATAGCCTACGAAAAAGTCGGACATCACAATATCAATTACCACCAAACTGATCCAAACGTCCATCAAAGCAGCATAAGTACCGGATGATGTATCAAAGCAAGCCGGTTGTCCGACGTTGTGATTACTGTGCATTAATTGAATTAGGACATTGGCAAACGCGCGGAATGCCGTTATGATGCTGTTGTTTGTTCTACCGGAAGTACGCGCGTCTCTTCTCTCCGAAAGATCTCGTCAACTCAGCTCGTTTACTTCATCACCGGCTTCAGCGCTGCGATGATCACCTACATATCATTGTATGGCTTTCTTTCCAATGCAGAATACTTCGTGGTTGTCGTCGTCAATCCATTGCGAGTTGTGTGTATACTTATGTTCATCCTTTCACACCCAGCTCGCTTGCTTCAGTTCACCTCGAACAGGCCTTTCCTGTATCCAACACAGAGTACCTCCTGGTAGATGGTGCTTCGTTTGTCGATCGCTCAACCTTGCTCAACCTCCCACCAACCATACTTCATCGATTATCGCTAGCCCCTGATCACATCGCACATCGTGGTGTCTATCTGCATCATGCTTGCCTCTTTCTGGCTTCTATAGTCTACGTTTCTTGCATTCGACGCGGTTACCTCATGGTGGGCCGAGAGCTTGCCCAGCTTCAACTAGCAATCGCTCGACCCACCAAGGGCTATCCTTCTTCGATATTAAGCTCGTTTTAGCTCGCTCACTCCATCCCGTGGCCCACGCGTCAACATCTCCCCTCCATAGTGGGACTGAACTACCATGAGTTGGACTGAAGCTTAATCCCTTCCCACTGTCTCACTCTCACCATCTTAGTACAGAGATTGCTCTACCTACCACGTCATCCTTCGATCATGACGCACACCCGTGGCCAACCCCCATCCGCGTGGCACATCGTGGTGTCTGCTGGCATCGCACCACCCCTTTTTTGGGCGTTTGCTTGAACAAATGGTCTTGCTGCACCGTCATCCGAGATGTTGTGATGGCCGGGCTTTCTGGTAGTGAGTTAACATCATAGTTCTTGGGCGATCGTTTTGCATCTCTGGTACTTGAGGTAGTCCAAGGACGGCTTCGTGGTGAGGTATTGGACTGCAGTGGGTATCATCATGACAGTGAATGGTGAATAGTTTTATTAGACACTAACCATTCACTGTTCGCTGTCACGATGTCCAATCTTGCGCATGCATTGGATAGCGGTGGTGTCACTGATGGAGTAAGACAGTTTATTCCTTCTTTATAAATAGTCACTAAACGCCGAAGGGTCAATGCAACCTTGCCCTTGCGTAATGGAATATACATGGGCTTTTCTTGTGATTCAAGGTCTTCGTGTTTCCTAATTGCGAGTGGGTATACGCGACATTCCTGTTCGCCCCATCTACATTTTATCAAAACACCGAGTCGTTGCAATCACCAGTCAAGCCTCTTATTACTGCTACCCCGACCCCCGAACCCCCACCCAATCTGGTTCGCTACCTTGATCGCGACGCCAAGATCCGATGCAAATCTGCCAACACATCATCCCATCAGGTGTTAACTTATCTCACAAGAAGTAAACACTCACGCCCAGACAGTCGCCGGGTTCTTTTGGAACTGTCGTCCAACCAGGATGACGTCGGCTTGACCTTTGTCAAGCACTTCTTGGGCGATTTTTCCATTGGCGATTGACCCGACAGACCCAACAACGAGCTTGTCCCCGACAGCTTGTTTGACCGCCTCTGCGAACGGCGCTTGGTACGCCGGGCCGCCTTTCATGATGGCTTTTGGGTGGCTACCACCACTGGAGACGTCAAGGAAGTCAACGCCACGCCCAGCAAGAATACCAGCAAGCTTGATGGTATCTTCGACACGCCACGATGGTTCATTTGGCAGCGCTTCTTCGAGCCATTCAGTCGCAGAAATTCTACGAGGCACAAGTCAGATCAAGCAAGAGCATCTTATAGACTCATAAATACCTCAGGAAGAGTGGCATGTCTTCAGGGATGACATCACGGATAGCATCCACGACCTCAAGAGTTAGACGAATGCGATTCTCAAAGCTTCCGCCGTATTCGTCTGTGCGCGTGTTGCTGATAGGACTTAAGAAGGAGAACAGTAGATAACCGTGTGCGTTGTGGATTTCAATAACGTCGATGCCAGCTTTCAGCGCTCTCTTCGTGGCTTCTGCAAATGCGACAACGACAGCCTTGATCTGCGCCTTAGATAGCTCCTTAGGCATCGGGAAGGCGTCATTATAAGGAACCGTAGGAAGGCCCCCATACATTGTCTGGCCATCCACCTACGCTCTCAGTTGCTGCAAGACCCAGACTCAACCACGGTGCAACGGTAGATGCTTTCCGGCCGGCGTGGGCAAGCTGAATGCCAACTTTTTGGTTCTGCGAGTGGGCAAACTCGACTATCTTGCGGAGGGGCTCAATTTGGCTGTCTTTCCAGAGTCCTGCGTCTTCAGGAGTGATGCGACCTTCTGGGACGACCGCTGTGGCTTCGATTATAGAAAGCCCAGGACCTCGCGTGAAGATGCCGCCCACTATGTATCATGAGTACTCCGATAACGCTCGATATTCAGAAACTTACGGTGCGCCATATGCCAAGAAGTGAAATGACCATCATCTGCAGAATATTGACACAATGGAGATAGCTGCATGATATTGGAATGGGACATCAGGGGGACGCCTCATCATGTTGGCGATCAATATAACGACTCACGAATATACGGTTGTGGAATGTCGTCCCTCTGATTTTAATTGGCTGAAACAGCTTTGGTATAGGAGTTCCATCAGGCTGGGGGTCGAATGCTGTACCCGCAGCGGGGACCTGCGCAGGGGTAAAATATGAGATGGCGGGTGCGGGCTTGTTTGCTGGAGGCTGCATGTTGGAGGGTAAATAATTAAGTAGGCGAGAAACACCTCCCATATCTTCCATACTATATATACCAACTGGCGCCCAATGTGTCTCAAGCTGATGCATGATGTCGCAATCCCACTGGATGATTCAGCGCATTTGTTAGTAAGATGCATAGCAACAAGTCTGCTGATGATAGCATGAGCCTTGGGAATAACGTGCATATACACATGTGCAGATACGACGAAGTAGGAGCTATAAATATAGAAAACTGTTCCAGGTAAACTTGGGAGATACTATGATTAAACACTGCGCACCCATCATTCCCAACCTTCGACCACATTCCTGTCGGTTGAGATACAAACCGAGACTATGACCGACACTCCGCAAAGGAGTACAGAAGTAAGAAAAATTAAGAACCAGCCCAAGAATAGTCTGAATCGAGTTTCACGATCCACAAAGGATACGCGAGCCACGAAGTGAACTCAAGGACAAACCAGTGCTATCGCATATATCCCTCATACACAAAGAGAGTAACAACCCCGGGAGTGAAGTCACCTCCAGCCATAAGCAGTTATTCAACATCAAGCTGAGCGAAAACGCCAGCAACGGACAAGCGGTAGGCACCATGGCAGGATACCTCGACTGAATCCTACATGTGTACCTTCACTCATCAGTCTGAGGGGCAACAACAACACATGGATGAACAGAATACACCGCGGCAAGGGCCCGGAGACCAAGTGCCTCAGCAGACGCCAGACTTCTCGGTCCCTGAGCGCCATTTTGACGGGCGCACGCGCGATAGGACTGCTACACGAAAAACACAAGTTTGCCCGATCCCCGCAACGCTTTCAAAGCCTTCATCCTCGCCCTCCTCTGCCGTGACAGAATCTTGGGGATGTGAAAATGAAGCTGCTTTTCTGGTACGTCGCGCGGCTGATTACAGCCGAGCTCCGCTAGAGCCGATCAAGGGGGATTGAAATACTCAGACCTTAGCCCGCTCAGAAATGTGGAAGCATGAAGCAACCTGTGCGTGATGAGCATTCGTGGCTTTCGAGCTGGTTGCAGGAAGAATCGTTTTGAAGTCCGCCTGGGTTATGACAGCTACATTCAAACTCAGCGCTAATGAGGCGCTGTGTCGTAAATCAGAGTTACTACACCTTATTTCTCGCTGCCTTCGTCCTCCCAACATCCAACAATGGAAACCTCACATTGATCCACACAGAACCTCTGAGCCTCATGACCAGTTCAGGAGACTACCGCATAACACACAGAAGGGACCTTCCTTGGTCACATCGAATACCGTTTACCTAAACCTGTCAAGGCTTACGACTCCGAGAAATGTAAGCAAAACAGTCGAAACATCCATTAGGGCAAGCGGTTATTTCGACAAACTGTATGAGAGAAGTTTATCGATACTTACCACTGGACCCTGGTGGGAATCAACTTGGCCGCATCAGCGAGGAGATTTTATAGTAAAGTATATTTTGCACGATCGAGGGTGCAGCGGCAGAAGTGACAGGCTATTAATGCTCGGAGTATTGTCAGGTGTCGATGGACGAACGCGCAGGCCCCGATGCAAGACTTATCTTTATCCTTACTGAAGTACCTCCAACGTCAGGGCCACTGACACTAGCTCTCGATGATGAAGTCAAGTGGAGGCAAATGTTCAGAATTATCGAAGTCAGACCCAATTTAACTAAGGACGACCCCAAATCGGCCAATACCACAATTGTCAGATCGTATTGCAAGGAGCCAAACATGCAAGGCTCATCATGGCCGTTCCAGCTTTATGTCCTGCGCGTCTTCGTGTACGGGCACAAATTCTACCTTGGTTGGTACGACCGCCAAGGGGTCATCCTTTCCGATACTATGATATCGACATCCTCGTCAATGCAATCCTTCAGCTCACCACTCACATGGTCCTATGAGCTCGGACATGATGATCCAGAATGGTGATCAGCACGCCAACTGAATGATGCTGAACCTCTGAGTGCAGCAAGAAACACCAGAACAAATTATTATCGTTGTTTCGGCATGTCACGAGAGTTTTCAGCATGAGACGATGGAGCTAGGATGAGATTATCGGAGATGTTAACATCATCGCTAAGAACGAGAGAATAGAGTGTGCATCTCCCCTACTTCAGGAATATGGGTATCACCACCAAGACTCAGTTCGGCGATGCCAGGCAAAGGTGACTTGTTATGCCTGCTAATGTTTTGGTTCGCTTTGCCGAGTTTGCGACCTCCATAAAATGTGTAAGACAACAAGTTCCTTCTTATTCCCAACTGATACGGCTCGCTATACAGTTGTAGAGCGACCAAGTAAAGACAAAGAAGACCATATGAGAGGACCCGGTCTTCCATAGATGTGTATCGCCATCGGCACCCATGCTAACTAAGAAAGAAAATGTTCGATCTGGTAGTACGAATGTCCTTCAAGTAAGCAAGCCGACCTGTCATATTTCAAGTCATCAAGCACTCGTGGAGCAGGACATTCATTATCAAGACATAAGGCAATATCTTTCTTGGTGATCCTGAAGACCAGCTGGGTAGGGTTCGTTGCAGATCTCGAACTTCCCTCAGTGGCACAGCTAGAGACTGAAACCATAGTCTCATTGCATCCGCTCTCCCCTTCCACGGGCCAGTTGAACACTTTGAACACTAAAGACATCTTTTGCGAGGAAACCATTCCATCAAGCTCAAAGGCTCCTGGCTCGAAGGTCCCGGTACGTCCACTTTGCAGCTTGCTGGACATTACGTTCAGGGCACTACTTTATTCAGCGCCAAAGTACTACATAGCGTGACAAGGTGTTCCTACAACATTAGAACCCAATACGCACTTGACATGTGTCAATTCTGTTTTTAAAAAACACAATGCCAACCTTCCGGGTCAACGACATCATGTGGAACGTAGCTCTCTTCTCCGCGGCCAAGGCTTTCAGATCTATGATCGCCGCCAAATGGCAAGATAATGTAAATGGAGAAACCGAAGCGATTTTAATCAATTATCTTCTTGACTGCGCGATGGTCGTATGGAGTCCCTCCGCATCCAAGACGTTCAGGGTTAATGAGCCGGCGAGATATCTTGACCGTCATTCGAATGGGCCACTCAAGACCATTGCGCTTTGGAGTGGATGGAAGTTGGCATGACCAGCGTGGATACCAAGAGCGGATACTAAACAATTGAGGCACTGACAGATACGAGCACGGCGTATTTTCGCCAATCGATCCATTGTCATCAGACGAACCCGACTGGGCATGTGAACGATGGAACAAATTAGATCCCCGTCGCTATGAATGAAGTACTCAATTTACAACAAGGAGTTCTGCGCCTCAGAAGGCAGTTCTCTGGAAGATCACTTCCGTATTTAGCAGTACTCGCCTTGGCAGTGAATGACGCACAAGGAGGCCGTTGATGACCTCACTTGGGCGGCTCGACCTACCATTGTCAGTTATTTCGCTTCGACTACGGCTTTCATTTGGTTTTGGGTGGTGCTGCTGGTATGAACTTCAGCCTCCCTTCTACCGATATCATCGTGGTATGGGCGATGATGAAGATGTTATAATAATGGATGCATCAGAGATGTCGACGAGGAGAGGGCAGCGTGAGAAAGAGCACTGGAATTCTTGTACAGCAAGTGCTTTGACCCAACTTTAACCCCGCAATCGCCTAACCGGCAAGGCAGTGACCGCCTTGCACAAGCCTCGAAAGAAGGTCTTCCGACTATGGGCTTGGCACGGTCCCCTCGTAGATCCGCTCGCTATTATGAAAAAGCATCATGTAAAGCACACGGATACAACGTTTTGAGTCTTTGACCAGACCTAAAGGCGATTGCAAGGAAGCACGTTCTACTAGAATCAAAACGATGGTAATAGTAGATATCGTGGTCGATTTGAGGAGTGAACACAGTCTCAAATTAATGCCCGCGTGCACCAGAACCAAAAGTTGATTGGCTGTTGCGGGCCAATAAACGCTAAGCACGGAGACCTTGTGTCAGGATGATGGTAGTTGTGTTTGAAGTTGATCAACCTAGCCAATTACTACATAACAATGACATCGGATGAGTTGCAATTCCCAAATGCAGCATTGCTTTTGTTTCACTGTCAACACTCAGTGGCCTTGGCTGTCCACAATGAACTTTACCCACATGTCCGCTACCAACATCAGGATCACCAACCTGGCTTATCAACGGGCTCGGTGATGATGGCGCTATGTAGGAGTTTCTTACTACCAACAGAAATTATTCATAACCGTGCGTTGTCCTGCGTCGTTCAACATACACTACTCAATATGATTCTGATCAGCGCATGAGAAGCCTTTCAAGATGATCACCGCATAAGCGACGTGCTCCGAACCGCAATACTTTAGATCATGGTATAAGTGATCTCGAGACTCGTTCCCAGGGGCGGTACTGGCTGCGTGTGTTGTTCTTCATGGTGTGTTTTCAGTAACACTGGTATAATTAACCACAATGAGTCTATAGCCCTCATTATGATTCACATTCTGGGAAAATTTGCCATGTTCAGGGTCCTCTGCAAACTTTGTTTGATAGGCGAAACACTACTTTCATTGCGGTGATTCTGGCTAGAACGTGGTAGGCAACGTATCTGATCCTAATGATGAAATACCATCACAGTTCGGTCAGCTGCTGAGCGATTGTCGAAATAAGAATCTGGGTTCTCTGATTTCTATGATGGTAATCAATCATTTTCTTTTGACGACGGCGTGCAGCAATATTGATTTCGGAGAGATTTTTCCGCAGGAAAGCTCTCATCCATATCTCGTAACCCCCTAGGATGGAACGGATGTACAGGAAGTCCCGTGTCTTACATGACCCGAGACTGGGTATCGCATGATTAAATCGGAGGCCAGGACGTATATAAAGTCATTGGATTGATGATTGAAGCCTCACTCCAAACTGATCTCATTCCTCCCCCGGCACCTTCATACATTTGAGATGTTTCCTTCTAAGGCTCTCCTTTCTATTGTCCTTATTGCGCTGTCCGCTGTGGATGCATCCCCCCTGCGTCGTGAAGTTGCGCCGACCCTTAACTTCGCCGCTAGGGTGAACGCCCGGGCTAACAATAACCTCAACATCGCTGCTGCTGACAGGGCTCGCGCTCAGGCGATGCAACAGTTTGGTAATACCACGAGCAAGCGTGATAGCGGCTCCTCGTTCAGCATAAGTAGTGCTGTCGTGTCTTACACTGCCCAAGTTGGTGTTGGCAGCCCTGCAACTCAGTGTAAGACTTGCCATCGGGTGACCCCAGATATTTTCAACTAAAAGAATTCTCAGACACGCTCCTCATTGATACGGGCAGCTCCAACACCTGGGTGGGTGCAAAAACGCCATACGTTCCCACCAGTACTAGTGAGGATACTGATGGTGTTGTTGTATGTCTTTTCACGCCCTCTACTAACAAAAATGCTCATAATAACCCTTTAGCACGTCTCTTATGGTTCCGGTATTTTTGCCGGAGAGGAATTCTTGGACACAGTCACTCTCAGTTCTAATTTGGTCATTGCCAAACAATCTATCGGCGTTGCAACATTTTCAGAAGGTTTTACTGATGTTGATGGAATTCTTGGTGTCGGACCGACCGACCTGACGCAGGGCACCGTTTCCAATGCTGGTTCAGTCCCCACTGTCACTGACAGCCTCTTCAGCAGTGGTACCATTGGTACCAAAGCACTTGGAGTCTACTTTGCTCCTGGTGGCGGCGCTGGCGAGCTCACCTTTGGTGGCTTCGACAGCTCAAAGACAACGAGCTCAGTGAATTACGTCCCTCTCACAACCACATCACCTGCTAGCTCTTACTGGGGTATCGATCAATCGATTACCTACGGTAGCTCTACAATTTTGTCCTCAACTGCTGGTATCGTTGACACTGGGACAACCCTCATTCTCATCGCCACTGGTATGACAAGTTTCCCATAATCAGGTCACCCTGGCTAATTACAAAACACTAGATGCATACGACAAGTACCAGTCTGCTACTGGTGCTACGTTGGATAACAACACTGGTCTCTTGACGATCACCTCTGAACAGTATGATAACCTGCAGACCCTGAACTTCAACATCGGTTCTACTTCCTACAGCCTCACCCCCAACGCCCAAATATGGCCACGTTCCCTTAACACTGACATCGGTGGTGACAGCGATCACATCTACCTTGTCATCACTGATCTCGGTTCTAAATCTGGCTCTGGTCTCGACTTCGTCAATGGCTACTCATTCCTGTTCGTGTTCAAGTAACTTTGTTTGGTATTAAACTGACTACCTGCCCTTCAGTCAACGCTTCTATTCTGTCTACGACACCAGTAACAGCCAAGTCGGCTTCGCAACCACTTCGTCTACCTCTGCGACCTCTAACTAAATAATCATGTATTCATTTGAAGCTCATACACAGTGGAAATATTTATATTAGATTATGTATATTCGGAGTAGATGGAAGTGTTGATTATTTGGGATGGTTGGGTGTTGGGTCTCCCGGATAATAGCCCAAATTCCTTATCCCTCGCCATACTACTCGCCATGTCACCTGGGAAACCAGCAAAAGCCATCAGAATCAAGGTGCCGCGCCATGGTGCTCAAAGGATAGGTGCTAAATTTTCTGCGCACGTTGAAGCGCTGGCTAGGAAACAGAAAATTCGTGTGGTCACTCACCAGCCTAATTATGACTCAAATAATGTAGCTCAGGCTATCGTGAGTGCCATCACTGCCATGCCACCTGTGCAACAACCTTAACATTAAGTTCTGTTTAGGAGTCTGCATCGGAGTGGAACTCATTGCTTATTACGGCCCGTGCTCAACGTGGACCACAGTGGGATGTTGGAACTCAGCAGTGCGTTGTCTAGTCATGTCATACTTAAAAGTGAATTGAAATTTGTCCAGATTTCTTGTAGATGAAGGGTCCGACCTATACTATGATCCGTTTCCGCTAATGGAGTACCAGAAACAGCAGCGTGAGGAGGAAAATGCTGCTCGAACCTCAATGCAACCTCCCGACTTTCGTGCACACGATCCTTCTCGTATTACTCGAAATCACTCGACCTCGTCAAATCATAACTATCCATATGGATCACCGGGCATGTCTCAAGTGACTCCGCGTCATCCCAATCTTGGGGGTTACTCAAATGTACCATTCAATGGCATTCCACCTAGTCACTTAGGAGAAGGTCAGCAAGAGGCATGCCAGAAGATGGATTTATTCAATTGCATGGACCATGATCGCATACGACCTTTAATTTCCGAATCCAGTGCTGTGTATATTATCATTGTTTCCTCTATATTTCAGGAGAATTGTTCATTGCATGCCCCGGCGTGAATTGACTACCCATTCGTCATTCCGTCCGAGCCATTTGTGTTATTACAATTTCCCTTGCCCCGTCCTCCCAGTCTTCCCACGTCATAGCCATAACTGCAGTGTCTCTTCCAAGCCCTGCCAGCAGGTCGTCTTGCCTAGGAGTCTTTCCAATGTCCTTCCCGCCAGGCAACACCCAGGCCCATCTCAAAGTCCCTTCACGTTTGAGCCCCAAGCGAGCAGCAAGTCTCAAGGATGGCTCATTTTCCGAATGCGTATGCCAATGTACTCTTCTCAACCCCAACCCAGATTCAGACTGAGATGCAAAAGGCATTGTAAAACAGTACTTGAGGAGTGTTCCTACTGCATGCGTTGCGACATGTGTCCGCTGAAATGCAGGCAGGACACACACAGCCCCAATCTCCACTGATAGGTTCGTCGGTGTATAATTGATAAGTCCAATTGTCCCTGCGAGCTTCCCTCCCCACTCCGGATAGTCCGGGTCTGGGGTGGTCCTGTCGATGACCGCGAAGAGGACACTGTACGGGTTCTGGCGCATGAAGGTGTCCATGAACAGCAGATACGACTCTGGATCTTCCATCTCGGCAAAAGAATAGTAACGGTAGAAGTGCGCAGGGTCTGAGATTGCTGCATGATATTTTGCAGCATGAATAGATGGGATGAACGGCACTAGCTTCAGACGCGGGGTCTCCAGCTGAGCGAAGTCAAGCGGAAAGGCGACGTTGATGTCGTAGGGGACGGGACCGTGAAGTCCGTAAGCCGGTTTCGCAGGAGGAGGGGGTTGATAGGCATTGATATACGCCATGTTAAAATGACAGGGCAAGCACCAGCTCGGGGCAAGAGGTACCCGCTCAGGAAAAATGGACATGAGGCCACCTTACGCCATTAAGACCCTCACAGACCCTCCCACCCTCCCGTGGGAATTTCCCACGCCCTAGGGGTATGCTAAATGTAGTAATTTTTGCGGTACCCAAAGCCTCAAGCGAGCAATTTCGAGTTGAATTGCTATCCTCGACATCGTACAGACAAATTTACATTGAAAACGAATCACTCTTTGTTCATGTGAGAGCTGGTACCACCACTACTGCATGTGTTACTACAGAACCAATCTGCCTTGGGTGCATCAAGCAGACCAACACACAAAACGAAACTATCACAGACGAAATCAGCCGCAGTAACAGAAGACCACTGAAACGAGACAAATACCCATTGATTGTAGCTACTGAAGCTGCATTGGACCATTTCTCCAAATTCTGGCCCTCGACACCAGCAATATCCATCTTGTAAGTCCTTGTGCTGAGAGTCTGAACCCTGTATACAATGTGGCTCACAGAACATCATTCCTTGCTTGAAGGGAGGCAATGCGTGCTGCCGAGGGATGAATCTTGATGGTCAGACGAGGTTTCGGTACAGAAGGTACGTCTTGACTATCAATTATGTCAGATAAACCTTGCGGACGCTTGCCCAGTGATACCGCAGCAGCGGATGATGATTCAGTGGTCCTGCCGATTCAGAGCTGGGGATAGACGTCAGTGTGTCGCCGCTAGACACAATTATGTGGTGTGACATGGTGACCAATGGCACGGACAACTGCTCATCGACATCCACCTCGTCATCAATGCACGCTTGGGCTCAGTGCGCATGGCGCTGATTTGTCCGCAAGCGCTAATGCATCAACGCCGATGACGTTATTGTGCAGCAACCGTTTGCTGCTGTTACAGTAGCGACTCTCGCCACTATAGCCTCGTCAGCACCAGTCACAGGCTGCCAAGCTTGTGTAGGGCCCGCAACTACAGCTGTCTGCATGCCAGTTGCTTTCGGCTGGAAAAAGGAGGTGAGTACTGGAGTATTCTTGACCACACTGATGTTTTTCCTATGCTTGAGGCTCTCAGTATGAGCTTTCCAATTGGCCTCGCCTCCGAGGCTGATGTTGATATCTCAGTTGCAAGAAGCGCAATTCCGCGAAGCACTGACATCCTGATAAAAGGTTCAGAGAAGGACCAATGTTGCTAGCAAGAGCGGTTTGGGCTACCTTTACCTTTTTCTTTGACATTGCGCTGGGGTGTTCAGGGCACACATTGGGTCTTGAACAAGTCTCGGTCAGTTCAATCAGCTTGACCACCATCTGTCATCTCTTTCCCCAATCTGAGATATTGTATTGTTGATGTAGTAATGAAATCAAGTAGCAGACATAACGGACATGGAAACGGAAAGGAGGTCTTACTCCCACACAGCGGACAGAGGAGAAAATGAATTGGGAGAGCGCGAACAGGAGGTGACACGAACATTGGAAATCACTCTGTCCTTATAGATGTAGAGATGTATATTCGGAGTAGATGGAAGTGTTGATTATTTGGGATGGTTGGGTGTTGGGTCTGTATCTATGGCACGTCAAATTTTCGATGTAGATAAACTAGAGTACGAAATGGGGTATGAGATGGTAATGAATAACTTCATGAATGACGTAGTTGTTACCCTAAATGAAAGGATTGGGAATTAGGTATTTCTGCGCGCAGTTGTCGAGGCACCTATCCGGATCGAACTCCAACGCTTGAACATCGAGTCCAACCGAATTAGTAATTTAATATATCTAGACGAAGTTCAAGCTCCTTACCAACTGGCCCCCCTATATTTGTTCTCGTGTACATGAGCCACGCTGAATAGCTAACCCTGAAAGTGTTCAAGTGGTCATGCGATGAATCCAAACGATGGAACAAAACACGTACATCCCCCCCCCTCCCCCCCCTTGGCGGTTTCTTTCCAATTTCCATGTGGTGTCATTTATAGTTTCCCTGAAAGCTTATGGCTCAAGTCTAGCATCTTTAAAGTATTAATTGAGTACGTACCTCACATTAAAGGGGCTACATAGGCATTTATGATAAGACGATACAATTCGTCTGAAATCACATTCAATCACTTACACGACAGGGCAAAGGTGACCGTCTCTAAAGCCGGTCAGTGGCATTCCGACGTGCGATAGGAAACGAGAATATGTACCAAAAATTGGGAGATAACGCAGTGCCATCTCACCCGGCGTCAGCTTTACTAGATGGTCTACAAGCGTTTGGTCGCCCGAAGCTTCATTTGTATCTGATCTGGCGCCTCCCCAGAGTAGCTTCGAGGATCGGATCTAAATATTCGTTGACCACTTTCACATGTGGTGCGGTGCAGTCAGCAAGAATCTCAGCCATTGGCTAGGTCGGCCCAATGGTGAGACGACTGATTGCATGCTGAGCTTGAGAGAAAGCATTTGCGAAGCTTGCGATTTTGTCTTTTTAAGTCGTATTTGTGGATCGTAGTGTGTTGGATGCAAATAGAACTCCGATGCAGAGTTGAGCGTAAATCTGGAGATGAGATCCGGTGGTAATTGTCAACAAAAGATATTAATGCCAACTTGAGGTACTACTTGTCATTTGCCAAGTCCATTCTAAAACGTTCCTTCGCTTTGTGATAGTATGGTTCGCATGACGGTCAAAGATCTCAAATGACTTATCCGATCATGAGCGAAGAAAGGCCGTGTTATGGTTGGGCAAAACCTAGCAACAACGCCCAAGGTTTCCTATTAGGGACGATCTTCAAATACATAGCTCACTTCCATATTTCACCTGGTGGCACATGTTAATGAGCCATCAGCCACAACATAATAGGCTTTCTGATTCACACTTAACATCTGAATTAAATATACCCGTTCCGAGGACGGAGCCAGCTGCTTCTCTGAACTTAGCACCTGCAGCGAGTTATAAGTCATCCTATGTAGACAGACAGCAAACCTTTAACGTAGCAATGAAAATCAGTTGCAAGAATGCTCTGCATAGAGCTTTGTTACATTGTCTTCAAACATAATTCACAGTCAGTCCAAGTTCCTTGATCTCGCCCAGCATAGGTCGTCCTGGGGCAGAAGTAAAGCATGAACATGAAGTGCATGAAACGGAAATTGTACCAAGATATTTGTTCTCGGACCTCAGAACTATGTTCACTATCTTGTCCAGATTTTCAGGCCATGTTTGTCCCTGGAAACAAGGAATAAGCCTGGCACCGAGTAGAGTGGTCTTTCGTCGCTGCGACATCCCATTTACGCATACATAAGCTGCAAACCACAGAGGCGCCGCACCCAGAGCGAGTACTGAAAAAAGGCTGGGGAGACTTGAAAGGATTGTAGAGAAGCCAAACATTCGGTGAAGAAGCGGTCGGAAGAATGACAGAAAGCAAACTTCGAGTGAGATAAGCCAAGCCAGGACTGACCCAGGATCGTGACATAGCTTGGATGGTGCTAGTTGACGACCGAAACTTGACGGTAGCTTGAAGTACTTAAAGACGACACGAAGATTGACATAAGCTAAGGTGCGGCCATGTCATATGTGATAGCTCAGCCGCCAAAACGCCTGATCTGCAACAATAGCATTGTGCTTTGGTCAGTTTCCTATAAGCCAGAGAAGGAGCTTACGTGGCAAAGCCGCCAAGTGCCCAGTGGCAGTAGCAATTCGTGGGAGGTAGCCCACAGCGACATCGACCAGCGCACAAACAACTTCTCGGCAATTTAACTTATCCATAGTGCACCCTTCGATGTCAAAAGTGCATCAATATGACCTGGTGCACTGTCCGAGCCCCGATTGGCGCATCAATCTCTTAGCGAAGTCAATTGGCATGATACCCTTGTCGACCCCCTCTAGCTCGCTCCAGTCAATGATGCCGCCATCCAGTACATCACCTACCCCGTCATTTTCTTGCAGCTAGTCAGCTTCTCATGTCTAGCACTCATCCATCAACTCATTGAGAATTGATTCTGGACTCGCAAGATAGTCCTGGCCATCAGAGTCTGCTACGAGGGGAGGAATCCATGGAAATGGTTTTTGCAACTCGTTGGCAAGAGCAACATCAAGTCCATGTTCCTGGCAAATATGCATATGTGCGTGTTTTCGACAACAGGCTTGCCAGCTTTGGAGTCCATCTTGTACAGGAAGTAATATGCATAGCTTGCACGAAGTTCGCTGAGTGACTCGAGCATGTGAATTGCGTCGTTCGATGGACTGAACTCTACCGAGACCTAAGAAGTCTTCATCAGCTTCCATACTTTCACCGATCTATGTGATCTGTCCGTCTTCAAAAAGAGAAAGCATCGACAAAGACACCATTTTTGCGGTTTAGACTCACTCACAAAGATCAAAGACTCGAGAATTAAATGGGCCTTCTTAGGACGGCCCCTCTGGTTTGCACACCAGTCTCTCGTAATTTGGTCGGCGGCCAGGCCTGCGGTCAAGTCCCGATCCTTCACAAGCCGACCAGTTGTAAGATGGCCATTGCAACTTTGGATGCCTTGAGCCTGCATCGGGTCTTCGTGATGACACTGACCCTGACTGGTGGTCCACTGTCCACGGCTGTTGTTATCCGGTTCGAAATCCATATGGTATTCGAAGAACTAATCCGAGGAGCGTTATTGTTGAAATTCCAATGTTGACACGAGCTTTCTAATAGAAACAGACAAGATGGGCCGTCAAAGAACATTTGAAAATAGATCAGTGTGAATAATCATGAACATTACGTAGACCGTAAACGCAGAGTGAAACGATGTGCATTATCCCGATATAAATTAGTTTCTCACGTTTGGCATCTTCACGAATAGAGGTCTAGTACGCCCTGGCAGATAGCGCTACTACTAATGAGAGGTCGACGTTTGATGTCCGATCAAGATGCTATGGATGGCCCAGATGTCAACATGGCATGGGACACGGACTGGAGTCTCGATACCTTTCACTGATAGTAGCCTCGGAAAGCAAGACACATCGTGAGATTCTGCTTATCTCGATTTTGAGCGATGAGAGCGGTCCATAGCATTGAATATCCTTGTGTCTGCTGCAACTGATAATGCAGGAAACTCTTGAATCTAGCCTCACGCTATCCTTCCTACCCTAGGTCCTTTGCACTGGCACCGATGCCGGGTTCCGGACTATCCATCATGGAGATTCGTGACGTTATCAATCCCCTGGCGCGTGACGTTCGACCGAATCATGTCGAACCGGGATGAGCCAGCAGGAGCTAGCGTCAGGAATCGAATGGAAGCGAGCTGACTAGGTTGCTATAAATTCCGGCACCGAGTCCCTAACCGCGATATACTATTCGGAATTATATTTCGATTCTTCGAGCCCTTTTGTCAGATGCGGCTAATCACATTTCAAGAGAGACAAACGAACCCATCTTCCCAGATCATGTTTATTCGCCGGCGAACTTCCTCTTGTCATTATCTCTAGAGAAGATCGCGGCGGGCTCAATATGTGCTCATCAATCAACACACCGAGTGGCGTATGACAGTGACATGTATCAATGATGAGCATGCGCGTTGCTTCTCCACCATTTTGTTTGTCAATCTTTTGAGCAGTTTGCATGTTCCTAGATGTCGTTAGCTGGCAGGGACAGTTGCGATTCGTTGTCTCTGTCCCTTGATTCAATTGTGTGAATATGTGCACCCCAGATGCCAGTGGTGGCTCGTGATGGCGTTTGATTCAGGGTTCGCCGCTACGTTCTCCTCACCCACACACGCGTACACACCCGGATTCCCGCATCAGATAAGTGATCATCTGACAAGAATAAGTACTAACTTGAACATCCCTGAAATTCTTGAGAATGGACCACAAGATTCGTCTCGGTTTCATCTACGACCGGAAATCCTGGATAGGCGATGCCAAGGAGCTAGTTTGAATCAGCCGCCAGATTGGGCTCGTGAAACAACTACTCACGGGGTTAACCGGTTAACACCGGTTGAATGAATTTGACGGATTTTCGACTCACCCCCACCTTTGAGGGGTTTTGACACTCGGTTGGATGCTTCAGCTTGTGATATATCAGAGAGTTGACAGACTATGTTCCTGGGATCAAGTGGTGATATCTGACACCCATTTTCTACCGAGTTTTTGAACCAATAACGTGTCAAAAACCCCAGTGCTACATATCAACATCAATTTTCTCATTATTATTTGATGGACCATCGAGGTATTCAGCGCTCAGCCATTGGAGGGACATATTTGTCTTTTAAGTTGTAATTACGACATACATATGTACTGTGGAGGCATTTCATGAATCATAACATCGAACGCAGAAATCTATGCACGAGTGGTACTATTGCCCCACTATTGCTTGATCGATCAATCATTAGCTATGGAGAAGAGCGGAAAAAAAGGAGTGTGGGTCTCGAGAGTCGAGAAAAGTAAACACATGACGGCCGGACTGAACCAGAGAAATAATCAAACCAAGAGCAACCGACGGAAAGGGCACGAGGTATCCAGATCCAATGCCATGCGTTATGTACGTGTGATGGGTGACATGAAATGAGTAGGAATAGGCAAAGAGAGGGATGACACCACATGCGAAAGACGACGGGCCTTAATAATATCTAGATTACATTGACATCGTTCCATATGTTTTGCTTTGCTGCGGGTTATCTCGAGACACGCATTCCCATTCTACAACTCACGGAGTCTATGCAGCAGCAGTGCGGCTGGGATTACGAGCAAGTGTCGCACCCGTACGTTGTGCTTGAATACTGCTGAAGCGCTGAAGCTCCTCAGGCTTCATCGTAATCTTGGATCCGAAGCCAACCTTGCGAGCAGCACGGCGAATAAACGACACACGATTCGAGTATAACGATTCGTGGATCGAAGCAGCGCGAGACTGGGTGCGAGTGATGGGAACACCAGTGATGGCCTGTTCTGCTTGTGCTGCCTCGTGACGCTCGCGAAGCCTCTTGATAACGGTGGCCTTCATTGCGAATTTGATCCAGTCGAGAGGAGCGAACCAGACAATATTCTGTAGATTCATGAGTAAGTAGAGGCGTAGAATGAGCATTGAAAGAATGTGCGTACCCAAACCCACACGATACCGATCCATCCACCTGAGATCGCCTGAATCTGCGTGAAGCCGAAATTGGCGTAGGCAGCGATAATTGAAGACACGAGCTGCGCGATGCAGAATGCTCCCAAGAGAGCCATGGAAGGGCGTTCCATGAAGAAGAAACCGTGCGAACGGGTGACAAAGATCAAGGCTTGCGAGATGATGGCGACTTGCAGGTAGACGATCATGTGGAGCTGATAATCATTGGCACTACTGGGAGATGGGCTCCCATTGAAGGTGACACCAAATTTGTCATAGAAAAACGTGGTCTTCATGATGATGGCGACCAACGCGACACTACAGAATATGATTAAGTCCGACAGCAATTAGACAAAAGGATGTTGCTTACGTTGAGGCAGTCAAGTAAATACCATAGGCAACGGCGTACGAGAAAATCTCAGCGAGGTCCCAAGAATCAGGCGTCATCGAGGGTAATACACGATCAACTGAGAGCGTCATGATGGTACCGTCATTCAGCAGGGCAATGATCAGGACCATGAACGGAGGGAAGTCGAACTTGAAAGCGAAGGCAAGGATAGCGAAGCAAACAACGATACGAATGGTAACAGCGCAAGCGTAAATGGAATAGTTGCGCATACGCTGGAAGATGACACGCGAACCGCGAATGGCGTGGACGATGGTGGAAAGACCAGGTTCAGTCAGCACAATATCAGCAGCGCCACGGGCAGCATCTGTAGCACCCTCAACAGCAATACCAACATTGGCACGGGAGAGAGCGGGAGCGTCGTTGGCACCGTCACCGGTCATGGCACACAGATGGCCAAGACCCTGGAGGCGCTTGACGATTTCATACTTGTGCTCAGGGAACACACCAGCGAAACCATCGGCGTCCAAAATCATCTCGTCAAGTGACAAGTGTTTGCTACCAGGAGCAGGGCCATCTTTGAGAACCTTGGCGGGATACATGTGATCACCGAGACCAAGACGACGTCCAGTCTCCTTCGCAATTGCAAGCTGGTCACCTGTCACCATCTTCACCTTCACACCAAGAGCAAGAGCATCGTCGATAGTTTGCTTGGTGTCTTCACGAGGGGGATCGAAGATGGCAAGAAGACCAATGAGCTCGAAACCGTTACCTTCACCTTCTGGGTCTTGGCCGTCGAGCTCCTCGTATGCGACAGCGAGGGCACGAAGACCACGAGTAGCGAATTCCTCAACATCAGCTTCAAGTCTATTCTCAAGCTCCTCGGTCTTGTTGCGCGAGCAAAGTTCGATGATGATACCGGTCATACCCTTGGTAACACGCTTCAACTTGCCGGACGACTCTTCACGGTAAGTGATCTCCGTGCGTTTGTCAACAGGGTTGAAGGGCTTGAAGTCGAGGAGTTTGATGCCAGCACGAGCGCGGGCGACTTCACCAAGAGCCTGAACAACAGCAGAGTCGATAGCATCCTGGTTCTCGGTACGAGAAGCGTAGGCAGCGAGGAGCATGACGTCATCAGCAGAGAAGGGGCCGTATGTGCGAATGGTGGCTTTGTCGATGGTAAGTTTATTGGTAGGTCAACGTACCCGTCTTGTCGGAGCAAAGGATGGTGACACCGGCCAACTCCTCGATAGCGGTGATACGAGTAACAATGGCTTTGTGCTTAGCGAGTTGTTGAGCACCAACGGCGAGAGTGACGGACAAAACAGTTGGCATGGCAATGGGGATACCACCGATCAAGAGCACCAATATGTTGTTGAGACCACGACGGTAACTGTAGCGGAAGCCCGCATAGAGTACGAGAATCTCTGCGATAACAAAGATACCGATCGATACCAAGCAGAATGAGCCGAATCTGGGCAAGGATTTTCTGCAAATGACCCGTAGTGTCATCGTCTTGGCCCACAAGGGAAGCAGCCCGGCCGAAGAAAGTGTTGGCGCCAGTAGAAATGACGACACCTTCTGCCTCACCCTGCTTGCAAGTCGAACCCCTGGAAGTAAATGTTAATGCCAAGCACTATGCTGACCCAAAGACGACGTACGAGAAACACTGGTCGCCCAACTTTTTGCTCTGAGGAAGAGACTCGCCTGTAAGGGCAGCCTGATCAATAGAGACATTGATGGCTTCCGTCAAGCGACAGTCTGCGGGAACAATGTCGCCGATCTTGAAAGATATCATATCACCGGGAACGAGTTCTGATGATTCAATCTCCAACCAGGTGCCATTGCGCTTGACTTTTGCTTTGGGAGCGAGAGAGTCCATAAGTGCCTTGACGGCATTACCGGCGTTGCGTTCCTCGTAGAAACCGATGGCAGAGTTGATGAAGAGGAGAAGAACGATACCGATGAAATCTTCCCAATCTGGTGGTTGATTGTTACCGTTTGATAATACAATGGCGACAAGCGCAGCGCCCTCCATGACCCAGGACAAGGGATTCCACATGAAACTCAGGAACTATGAGTGAGAGGTGAGCGGAAGGTGACTAAAAGTGTGTTGGATAACATGCCTGCAAAAACGCGTTTTGTTCTTCCTGCTCAAGCTTGTTGGGACCGAAAAGTTCGATACGACGGTGTGCCTCTTCAGTATCAAGACCGTTCTCGTCACATTGAAGGAGCTTGAAGACATCTTCAATGACAATGGTCTCGAGGTCGACCTTTTCTTTGTCATATAGGTCCTCCGCTTTCAACTCGATCTAACGACAAGTAAGAATTTGATGATGGCTGTAAGCACGGCAAATTCTCACCAATGACATGTCAACATTGGCATCTGCAGCGATGAAGATAGACATGGGAGTAACGTAAGATCAGGGAGCAGTTTCAGAGGATGAGAGCCTACGGGTTGGTTTCTCTTCGTCATGACCGAATTCCTTGTACTCTCTTTTCTTCTTTTCATCTGGAGAGGGAGAATGGGCGATGGGCGACTCTTCGCCTTGTGGGCCAGGCTCCTTGGCCA
Source organism: Suillus occidentalis (assembly GCA_016628085.1). Classification (NCBI taxonomy): domain Eukaryota; kingdom Fungi; phylum Basidiomycota; class Agaricomycetes; order Boletales; family Suillaceae; genus Suillus; species Suillus occidentalis. The sequence continues at coordinate 151,911 of JABBWB010000062.1, forward strand.
CGTTTGGTTCGGACATGGGAAACGATGTAGAGGGGGGAGGAGGGGAAAGCCCTACAGAAATATCTATAGTGATTCGGGCACTTTTGGGACGACGATTGACTAGTGTGTCAAGGAGGATAGGGATGAAGGAGTGGGAGAGTGTCAGCCCCGTCGATGAACGGACTTTATATTTGGGAGCAAAATTCAGAGTGATCAAACAACCAAATAAAGCCAAATACGGAAGTTACAACCTGATTTAGTCAGAATCGTAATAATCCTTTCGAGATTCATAAATCTCGGCAACTGTCGTGCTGCCACAGCCGTTCCGTTTCCTTCCTATGTCCAGATCATGATATCGGTGCAATAGGGCTTAGGCCCAATCATGGGGAAAGTTACTGCTACACCAAAATTGCGCTCTATCACCGTAAAAAGTTGTGCCAAAGCCTTGCCAAGACTAGGATCCGTACTTGCCGTACACACCCCACCTTCTTACGATCCAAACCAATACCTAGTTCAACTTCGAAGCGCCAAGTTTACACTACGTGTAATAGTCTTGGACTCTTGGCTGCTACCAAGATTCGGTTTAGCAGCCCAGTGGCGAGAAGCGACGTGTTCACTAAAAGCTCAATCCAAGCCTGAGAGCAAGCCAAGCTCTCAAGCACAGCAACAGGGCATTAACTTCCGCGTCTTGAGGTGATACCGACGAGAACAAAGCAACCATTGGTGAACTTAATCATAAAATCTATGTATTTTGAAGTATTTGACGAGTTGGGACTACGTTTGTTCGTGTTTTTAAAGGTCAAGCTGGACTATTCTGCCATTGGATTGCACCTCATAGGACCAACAAGAGCTCGTCGATCGCGACAGCGCACTCGATGGAGCCCGACTATCTTGATTATCTAAATCCAGTCGGATCCAAACATTAACCTTTCTATGCCGATCGGTCCGACTCCTCACATGCGCATTCTGAGTCTTTTTCGCTGTACGTTGCGAACAGGCGGTACAATAGGGTACAATGTGGATACTCCGCAGCAACACGTCGATGGAGGTATCAAAGGCTCTCGATTCAACGGCCGGCACTGCTTGCTGATTATCCGAATGTGGTATCCTCCCTTGAACTCTCTATCATAACAAACACGAGCTAAACTTTGTAGGCTACCGTCTCTCCGATGCCGATCGGACCGACGTCGTTGAGATGTAAGTCGCGGATCCTGAAAAAAAGTCAAGGTGGTGATCTGAATTATGTAGTCAAGGCTTTGTTTGTTTCAGCTTTGCCGCCATGTTCAGCAGATTGTGTTTGCTCCTGCAACCAACCGCGTTCACATTTATTTCCGTAAGAATCTTCTCCTAGATCTTGGTCCCTTGTGCGAAGGGAATTTTGAGGTTGCACAGGTCTTGTGGCACTTGGGCTAGCCTATCGAGGTCGCGTGCATGAAACCCGCGGTCTCCATAACATTAATAACTCTCTTTTGACTGCTAATTTAACACTGCGTCCTATCATTGATTCCAGGCTGAGGATGCCATTAGACCCATCCCCATCGCCTGTAAACGGCCCCTCGGTAATAATACGGGCACTAATTTTACTTGATATTAACCGGCATGCGGGGAGCCGTCTGCAGCTCTCAGGCTGCAGCAGGTCCGACATGAGTTTGCGATCGCGAACCCTGCCCTAACCATTAATACATACAGCTCCTCCCTGCTGCAGCGTAGGAAAATCATTCCCAACAATCAACCACTCGACTATCCCCGCCCTTGCTGCAGTGCCCCAGACTTCTTCTCACATGGTGTGGATCAAACACTATCAGCATGCACTGCTTCATCAAACATCCTCCTCCAATCACGATCATATCTGATATGTACGTACGAGGACGACGGCGACGGAGGGAAATTCCGCCTTATCGCAGCTTATTTACTGAAATTCTCCAAAATAGCACAGAGTTATTTGGACTCTGTTTCCGGGTGTGGAACGCCCTGCGATGTCCTATGGCTATGGGAGGTTCTGGGAACGTGAGTCGGGGGTTCAGACATTGGTCTGACTTATTGTGGGACTGGCCCAACGTTCTATGTCATGCACCAGGACTGGCTTAACGTCATCCAATCGGTTGTATTATGCGTCGGCTCATCAAAATCATGTGGCCACACGACTAACTTTTTTCCTGTGCTTATAGCTTATGACCGCACCAACTTTACATTCGAATCGTTCGATCACGCAAGTAACGACATCCATCAAAGCCGCAGTCCCCATCCCTTGTTCTGTTTGGGTACGACCGCAATATGCTTCCATTTGAGACTTGGTTCAGGAGCAACGGCTACGGAAGAAAGCCGCATAGCACGCAACGGGTACCCCCGTGGCCCGCTGTTTGAATATGATACATTCGGTTTTGATATTAGTTTGATGGATTTGGTCAAGTATGTAAGTCCTTCCGTGTTTAATGCTGTAACCGGCGGCAGTGTCAAACAGAAACTGTCAAGCGTCGCTACATCGCTTTTATCGCAACACCCAAGGACGCACAGTACTAGTAAGTAAGAATCGGAGTCTCGGAATCACTAGTATAGCAAGCGCTAGCACTTGGGAACTCTTGACAGTGAGTACCGGCGACCTAATTGAGCCGGTTATCTTACTGCTTGCGTCGGCGGAAATCAGGCACTCTCAGGCTGGTCACTGGCGCATCATGGTTGGCGGCGGTGACAGCTCCACTAGCACTTTTGCCAGTGGCTACGCATCCTTTATAGCTGCTCTTTGAATCGACGAGCACGCGCGCACTTATGGAGCACAACCTCCACGTTTTTTCGAGAAGGGAAAAGAGCAAGGCATTCTAGAAGTGCCAGGCGAGGTGGCACCTCGGAGTCTCAATTGTGTACGTTGCTGCTCCCACTAGATCTCAATTGAATGTGAAGTTGCCCCCGTTTTAAACACTGTATGTAACTTTCAGCGCTTTCAGCTTTAAGTAATGAGTGCTAATCATAGCACTCAGTGCCTGGCACAGATGTCATCCAGGGTTTTGAATATGTGGGGTAACCAGGTTGCACAATACCTCACGGTACGCTCGGAACCCTGAGTGTGCAGGTAAACATTGTTAGGCACTGGACTTTCTCAAGCGCCAAAACCCAGTGGTGTCCGATAATGCCGATTAGTCGGCCGGCGCCCCACTTACGCTCCGCTCTAAGAAAATAACAGGACTACATGTGTCTCTTCCGCCAGGCATACTGAGCCCACGCGTTTGACGATGGGACCTTTCGAAGCCATATGAGATCAGCATGGTTATGATCCCCAATTCAAAGACAAAGTTGACGCTGTAGCTTTCATTTATAGAGGCAAAGCGCCTCGGACGTGACAATATTTCTGCAGCGGGATTCCTTTTCCCGTTGACAAAGACATCGTGCATCACAGTGTTGTCAACCCTCAGGCTCCACTGTAATGCAAATGACGTTGGTCCGAATCTCGCCTTCGTCACCTTTTGAGGGCACAGCATCTTGCTTCTGGCCTGGATCCGTGATTCGTTGATTCGTTCGGTCGTCCTAGCTGCCTTGACAGACACGGGAATCTTTGGCGGATCATATCTTGCCTCGAGGAGCCCTCAACTTTACTATGTTAGGACGCCCCTGTGCACATAACGTTTTGACTCATATCGCCACGGACAGCCGCGCCCCTGAGATAATCGGAACCTTGACAGTGGCCATATGTTCGGATATTCGAGAGTTCGCCTCATGTGCATTGTCGCTATTAATGGCCATGACACTGGTTCTAGTATATTGAAGAATTCATACAGTACATCTACCTCGCAAAGCCGAACAAGCTGCATACGCCTGCACTCAGGCGCTCAAGCATGTAAGTAAAATTAGACCACGGATTTCTATTTTCTCGTTCATCCATCTGCGAAAACCTATTACTATGGTATACGCTGTCGCTGGACTCAACGTCACTCAGTGTCTGGTCAACATTGTGGCAAATGTGACTGCTACTTATGAGTTAGCTCAGGCTGGTCTACTCAACTGGCGGCGGATACCCCGTGTCAAATGCTTCTGATGGGACAACAATATACTACTCAATGTGCTGCTGAGATTGTGTCCCATGCATACTTCCCCTCTCTTGTTGTCCTTCCAGAAAATGACGCCTGGTGGAAATTTTTATTCGAATTGGTGGACTACACTCATTCATGTTCAATTGCGACCGCGACCTCTATTACTGGGGGAATTGTTGCCCACATTCAGATTATAGCCAACACGCCATCAGATACCTACGTAAACATTCAAGCTGACAGTGAAGCCACTGGTTCGATGTGGTCGTGGTTGATTGAAATAATCGTCGGATGGCTGTATATATTCCCGAGATGTGATTTCGACCGCTTACTGTACAACAGAAACGCAGACAGGACGACAGGTAAAATCCAAGATCAACAACCCATAGATCTGTAGTAAACGGAAGCAATACAGAACTTCACACCAATATGAACGGAAACGTTCATCTTCACGGCGTGTGTAGCCTGATTGAGTTCCCGGGTCGCCGTCGAACAGGAAATGACACCACCATCCTCCAAATCCTCGAACATCAAGATGATTTTCTTATAGAAAGCCACAATGATGTGTTTGGCTAGAGTGTTGTCGACCACCCATAGCGTGCCAATGACGCTTTTGAAACTCGAAAACTGGAGACCAATTGCAAGGCGAGGTAGTCCATCATCATCAATTTATGAATCTGTAGCAAATGAAGGGAATACGACATCATATAACTACACACCGATATGGATGAAAACCATCCTCTGCTCGAGCGGCACCACCTTCTTCACGAAATACGTGGCATGGTTAAGTGCCCGCGCCGCCTTCGTGCAATCCATGACACCACCATCCTCCAAATCCTCAAACATCTTCTCATAGAAAGATTTCACAACATGTTTTGCGACAGCGTCGTCAACGCCCCACAGCGTGCCAATGACACTCTTGAATCCAGAAAACTGCAGCCCAGCCGCAAGGTGGATGACTTCGTCAGGCGACTTCTCATTGCCGACAGCGGTATGACACGCTGACAAGAACGCGAACTCGGCGTGCGGGATGTCTTGCTCCATAATATCGAGCAGCGTTAGAGGTTTGTCTCTCATGGCGAAATGCGAATTGTAAGGCTGCTTGTGGTCCTGCTTGCCATGACAAGCGAGATGTACTCATGTATTCTGTTGCAAAGCCGCTAATGCACCTGCTTGTGTGGCCTCATCGCCGGAGAGAGTGGTGAGTTTGGCCGTTGCCGGGAAGAGCTTACAGACAAGCTCAAGCTCGTCCCCAACAGCCAAGAGCGCCTTGCCTCGCCTCGCACCTGGTTGTTCCTGTCCGATCGCTACGAAGGAAGGATCCACGCGCGTCCTCATCGCCTGCTGAGCTCTGATCAGAGCCGAAAGTGTAGGAGTGTAAGAGCCGATATAGAGATCCTCCAGGCAGTGTTCTGGCCCAGAGCCATCTGCCTTCATCCGAATTGGGTTGGCTGGATGGAGAGGGATGGACGTGAAGTCTGCAGTCGGACACAACCAGATTCGAGACCGGTGCTGCAATTTGAGATTATGCTCAAGGGCGTTGACGATGGGTAGCATGATCTCGTCCCATACTATCCGTAGAAGTGCACGCAAATCCTTCCTTGGCTCCTTCGGGCGCATACCAGCTGCCTGCTTTATCGCCTTGGCGAAGTCGCCCTTGAGTTTCTTCAGATCTGCGAGAGTGAGACGCGGGAAACGAACGTCGTAGGGTTCCCCCGACATCGGGACAATGATGGCACTGCGTAAGTATTGACTCGCAATGAGGATGATGACCGGGCCTTGGCATGCTGCTGCTTGCAAGTCTTCGTACGACGGCTGAAGCAGGAATCGCGAGAAACCTTCAAGATGACGGATCTCAGCAACCACAGCTCCCCACTGCTCCGTGCGTTTCCTGTACTGTGTTTCTGCCCGATCAACGGCAGCTCTGTCTGTGCCGACTGCGGACCCATGAGCTTCGGACAGGCACTTGCTGAACTTCGAGAACTTGTGAGCTAGTTCGGGATTGATGGACTCGAGGTCTTCAATGGGTGTCCTGAGTCGCGATACCAAAGACCACTGCTGGCCACGCCCCTGCTCTATGAGTTCGACTGCCTGTCGTAGATTGTTGCGACGTATGGCACACGAGGCTACATCTACTGGCAGAGATTGTGCGCCGCGAACAGCGGTTGCAGCCTCGCGTCGTGAGATGACCGATGATCGTGTCATCACATGGTTGTCAAAGCTCCAAGCACAATTGGTATGCTTCCAGGGCAGATTCATGTTGACAGGTTTCTGCGTGGCGAGCCCATTCAATAGCCCTCTGATGCGTTCTGGAAATTCTCGAGTTGGGTGTCGCGATGCTAGTCTGAAGTTCTCTATAGCGAGTGAAAAATCAGCAGACTTGTGTCGCACTCGGTAACGAGACAAGTAGGCTTCATGCAACCACGTATAGCTGGAAAATCTACTAGGGTGCAGTGAAGGCAAAACTTCCAATGACTCTTGGCAGAGTCGAATGGCCTCCTCGATATCTTCATTCTTCTGAGTTTTCGTGAAGCGTAAGCACAGCACCATGCCTAAATTGTAGAGAGTTCGATGGCGCTCTGGATGGTCAATCCGCGTGAGCCGAAGGGATTCACGATAAAGATCGATGGCCTCGTTGAGATCCTCGCTGACATCCAACTTGTCATATCTGACTCTGAGCGCGGTGGCAAACTTGTGAAGCATGGTGTCATGATATGCATGCCCAGGTGGGTTTAACGTTCGTACAAAGAAATGGTCTCGTCGAGGTCCTGGGATCTGCCTTGGTGATCGAAGCGGGATCGGAGTGAGACAGCCAAAATGTTCAAATAATCGTCACAGTAGTCATATCCCTCGGGGCATAGAGAAACAGCTTCACGACCAACTTGTATGCTCTCGTCTATGACATCAATTCTGCCACATTGTTCAAAGCGTGAATCGAGAGCGTTCGCAAGATTGCCAAGTGCGCGTGGATGGGGATGGCCCGGAGGACAGAGTTGGAGCACAATTCGTCGGAGGTGGATGCCTTCATCGGATGCGTCGGTTGGAAGTCTGTTGCATGCGTTGATCACATAATCCACGCTATTTGCCCCTGCCGCGATGCTACGAAGGTTAGTGCCCTCTGGACAGAGTGACAGTAGCTTGCAGTACAGTTGCGCGGATTCATGGATATGAACGGCGGTGCGCTCCCTGATGTAGCGCCATGTCAGCGCTTCGGTGAGGTGGTAAAGCGATAATGGATAATCGGGATGGCCCTGCGGACGCAATGCAAGGGCTTCGCGGATTAGGGAAGTGACGAGGTCGATGTCTTGAGAATCATTTTTCATGAAGCCTTGGAGGCTGGCCCACGCTAAGTTGCTGAGAGCCGCTGCGTGGCCAGGATGGTCGACCGGACACTGGTCAAGTACCGATTGAAAATGCTCTACTGAATCATTCAGGTGAGAAACCGTCTTGTTTGTCACATATTCGGCAAATCGGGCGTGGCCTACGTCTGTGTCATGAGAAATCTCGCAGTCCACTGTGGACTACAACTGGCGTTCTGTCAGAAAAATGAAACAGCACGGTTGATGTGACTCACGTCCAACAGTGCGCTTTCCTGATTATCGCACGAATGCACAATAGCGGCCTTCAACGTGAGCGAGGGACGGACACCAAATATGGGCGAAAAGGAGAGATCTGGCAAATGTTAGTTGATGAGCGTGAATGAAGAGTTGGTTACCCACCGACCTCATCTCCGTGATTAAGTAGTGCACCCCACGTCGTCCCGAGATCTCCAATGAGATCTCCATTACCCGACATTTGATCCAGCTCGAAAGTTGCTATGATGTCCAATGATAATTTGGGTGAGGCATCTAATGATCTACAAAGAGAATCAGTCCTCGAGTTGCATGTGAAAGTCTTCTTAAACTTTACAAGATCGCGGTATCGCCCCATGCTACAGATTTGTCGGATGATAAGACTTTGTTAGCTGATTTCCAGCGTCTTCTCGAGTCTACACTGATGGATATGTAGATCCCTGCAGGTACGCGCGCAGAAGGCGTTTGAATATTCTCTCCGCTGATGACTGTAGATAGAGTGTGAGGATCATGAAACGAATGTGAAGGTCATATGGATCGACTCACCTTCGAGCCAGATGAATTGGCCTTCCAAGCTACTGGACATAATGATGCAATGAAGTAAGATCGCGGATGGGCTGGATTAGCAACTGCTTCATCAAGATTCAACATAAGAGCTTAAAGCATATAAGGCCTTGTGAGACTTACATGAGCATTGACCAGCTTGTAAGATGCATTACGTCTTGATATACATGCAATGAGCAGCATATATACTAACATAATGCCATGTATGTTTCAAGTTTTTTTGTCGATGTTACGACAGTAAGCGACATGGTAACGACACGCTGAACAATGGATGAACGCGACGTATCAGTCACATGATACAGTCACATGACTTGTCCAATGAGCTTTTACCGAACACTAGTACTACAAGGCTGGCCTTGCAATTCGTGTATTTTTCCTTTGTTTGCATCAAGTTTGCATGGAGAATACAATAAGCTTACGATGTAGTATGTTGTCCAGTGGTTGACAGTGTCATCAACCACAATTTCAGCCACACCCCTTAGCGGGAGCATGGGCTGAGTTTGAAATTGGCAGAGTTGCATCAGTACTCTGATATGCCTTTCCAATAAAACCTTCAGAGCTTCACCAGTTCACTGATGCATAACAGCCTGTGCGTTGCTTCCGATATACGTGACATGTAAACTAACTTCCCGCAGTGCATTGGTTGTTATTATCAGAGTTACCTCAACGGAGGTATATCGACTTTAATCTTGATGATGTTCCATTCTCATCTCATTCCAGACAATTACCGCTCCCCGCGCGGTTTAGCCTGGCTTTGTCGCAATAGCTGCGAAGGACAACCAAATTGTTAGCCATCATAAACGGCATCTGGGTGGTTCTGGCGTGTGTTATGCAACATTCTAGCTTATGCGATACATGGCGTCCGCAAATCTAGCCTGTTTGGTAGGGGGAAGGCTGCAAACGCTGTCATTATCGAAACCTCAGCCTAAATTGCGCAGTTAAAGGCTGCCTGGATAGGTGCTCTTGTCCTGACATGTACTTCAGCGACAGTCTTTCATTGCACGCTGTGCCGGCTTACCTTGCATAGATGCATACTATTCGGACATGACTTGAAATTGGTTCTTACGAACGAAATCAAATATTGTTTATCAAGTTGGGCAACGTCGTCACAGTTTGACTGGTGCAAACACGCCGCCGGCACTGCGAGACGAGTCAACACCTAAGTCCTAGAGGGCACAGGGGTCTGAATTCGAGTCTGGAAAGCTGGCAGAGCAGCACATAACTTGATGATAGTTCTATGTAGTACTAGGTATGCATGTAGTCCACGACCCAAGCCTATTATAATTACGTAGACAGATATAGTCATTCTTCCTCCGACCCTGGGTTTTCAAACACCCGCCGGAACAATAATATTTTATCATATGCATGAAACATTCATGATGAAGTTCAAGTTGCAACCGGTGATTCCGGGGCACGCGTGACTTGTAGCAGTAATTTCCCAGCTATTCATTTCGTTTGTTTTTCCCCTACCACTGCTAGTGCCGCCACTTCTGCATTCGAATCGCAGAAAGGCTGTAAATCTTTGTAGGTTCGTTAATAGTTGTGAGAGACTGTGAGTCCAGCAATGCCTCGTGTCCATACATCCATTCCTACCACAGGAATCTGGGACACGCTACTGTGCATGTGCTAAAGACAACGACGTTATAGAGCGTGTTCACTGTATACTAGCAGTTATGCCTAGTATGGCACCCAAATTGACTTTTACGACCTTCCAAGAGATCGACGAGGTATGAGGCTTGCAAACCGTAGAGTCACTGTCCTCTAACTCACGGAATGCGCTCCAGATTTACTCCACTCTCAACAAGACCTTCCGGTCAGGCAAAACTAAACCCATTGCATTCAGAAAGGTTCAGATCCTGCAACTGGCTTATCTTGTGCAGGACAACCTTGAACGTTTCAAAGAGGCTTTCGCCATTGACCTTGGCAGACCTCCGCTAGAAGCTTCATTGTAAGCTCTGTTTCGACAACCGTGTATGACGCTTACTTATCTGCACTCCAGCCTTGAGCTTGATTCAACTATCAGTGACTGTAAGATCGCTTATGACCGGGTGGACAAGTGGGCTCGAACCGAAAAAGCACCTTTCAATATCACATTTGCTGCTTTCCGTCCAGTTATTCGCAAAGAACCAAAGGGTGTAGTGTTGTCCATAAGCCCATTCAACTACCCAGTATGGCTTGCCCTTGGACCTGTCGTATGTTCCTTTTCGTCTTTTATCACACTTGTTTCTAATTCGTTGTTTCCCTTCAAAGATTGGGGCAATTGCCGCTGGCAACTGTGTCGTTCTCAAACCGTCTGAATTGTCTCCAGCTATAAGCGGCCTCATCGCAGAATTGATTCCAAAGTACATGGACAATGATGTTGTTAGAGTCGTGTTGGGTGCTATTCCAGAGACCAGCAAGGTGTGTTATTCACTTTTGTTATGTATGGACTGCGTACTCAGTATGTCATACAGCTCATGGAATATCAATGGGGTCACGGTATGTGTAATTCACTATTCTTGTTGTCAAAATTATGATGCGAGACAACTAGTCCTGTACACCGGGAACGGGCGTGTAGGCAAGATTATAGGTGTAGCCGCTGCAAAGACTCTTTCACCTATCAGTCTCGAGGTAAATCCATACTCTCAGTGCGACGTACTGGTGTCAATGTCTTTCTAGCTTGGAGGCAAGTCCCCCGTTGTTATCGACCCTAAATGTGACTTCAAGATCGCGGCACGCCGTATCATGTGGGGCAAGTGCGTTAATGCGGGTCAGACCTGTGTCGCACCAGACTACATCCTCATCCCGCGATCTTCCGAAGATGCATTCATAAAGGCCCTCAAAGATGCGTGCGTACCTTATCACAGCCTGATATGCGACATACTCAATCTGTATCTTACCACGTCTGCAGACACGACGACTTCTATCCTTCTGGCGCTACCACTACTCCGGATATCTCTCATATCATCAATCTTGCGCACTTCCATCGTCTTAAGAATTTGCTCGACAGCACTTCCGGCACCATCGCCATTGGCGGGCAAACCGATGAGTCGCGAAAATTTATAGCCCCTACCGTGGTCAAGGGTGTTAAAGGTGATGATTCCCTAATGAGCGAGTGCGTATATATCTGTTTATTGGAGTATTTTCAAGCACGTCTGATTGATTGCAAAGTGAGATATTCGGGCCGATCTTGCCTGTTGTGCCTGTGGACGATGTTGATGCAGCAATTGCATACATCAATGCTCAGTGAGTTGTCCTTTCATCTACATGTTAATATCAGACTGACTCTGCCAGTGATCATCCGCTGGCTTTGTACTGTTTCTCGCCAGATGCAGCCTTCAAAAACAAGGGTGCGTTCTACTTTCGGGCGTCTATCAAGCCATCGTCGTTGACACTTTGGCTAGTGTTTGACAATACTCAGAGTGGCTCAGCCGTCGCCAATGATGTGTTGTTGCACTGCGCTGGTATGTTTTACAATGTTCCCAATGAGGACAGTCCACTGATAGTGCCTTAGCTGATGGATTGCCATTCGGCGGTATTGGCCCCAGCGGATGTTAGTCCATCCTTATTTCACGCGAGTCATCATTGATGATATCTTCTTAGCTGGGTATCACACACGAGGTTTCACATTCGATATGTTCACGCACCTCCGCGCCTCTATTGACTCCCCGGGATGGTTTGTTCTTTGCTTTTCATTTGCCCACCTACTTACTTGTGACATCTCACAGGATTGACACTATCCTAGGAGCGAGGTTTCCCCCTTACACTGTAAGTTTTGATGATTTATATCCCTCCACACTCCCCTCACGATAAGTTCCAGCCTAAGAAAATAGCCTCCCTCGGTTATTTCGCTACCAAGCTCCCGCCCCGTCCCAGCATTTCCGCAAATGGCCACGTACGTAGTCTCATTATCTGGCACTTACGAGCTTAGCTTATTGAACAAGACCCTTTAAGGGGTTCATCGAACGGAGGAACAACACTAAATGGCTACTCCTGGTGTTCAGCCTGACAGTCGTTGGCATTGGCTACACCCGTGCTGCAGATGTTGGTGAGTGGGTGAGGTGGTTGAAGGGGTTGATTAGGTTATAGGCTTATTTTTCATTTATACTGTCTTGAGAAGGACTACTCACCGCTATGCACATTTTTGCTATTTAGTTCTTTTGTAGTGGTATCTTTTGTTATTGGTCTCGTTCATCTGGGAAAGTCCCTGAGGAGTCAATCATTTGGAGTCAATCACCGTTTTGATTCCACTGATACCAGTTGAAGTAAGGTTACAGCTTACCAGCCGCTATTTCGGACGAAACCTCAATTGCGAAGCTTACATCTCCGAACAAGCTTGCGGTAGTCCTAGACTCTCTACCAGCGTGAAGAAATCAACAGCCTTAGAGAGGTACTTCCAAAGGGCTCTTTGGGCGTTAGCTCAAAAAATTGGATCCATGCAACATGATCCTCCTACTGATACACCGTGAGCTGCTGGTTTGCAAGAATTTCATGTGGGTGGAATACAAGACACCAATTGATCACGAGCGATATTAATCCTTGTCCCTCTCCTTCAGGTTTGAATGCGACCGCAAGGGGAATTGAGAATGTCCGTGAGGGATACGTGTGATTTGTGCTGTCTCTGGCTCAGCACGATTTGTGGCGCTGCAGCTCGCAAGGCGTCCAATTCCCAACGCGATAACTTTGAAGACGAAGGCGATGATGCGCATATAGTAACATGTCTGAGATCCGAACGCGTAAGCGACCTGTGAAGATCAATTCGAAGATCCAGAGGAAGTGATGAGCAACATGCTTGAATTACTTCGAATTGCCTCAGCGCTCCGAGTCCACTTCATAGTAATGAATGCGTTGGCGGCCTACGGGGTCATACGATTTGATAATGAGCTGGCGAACTTCCCGTAGTCGTCAATTACAGGAACCGGTAGAAACACAACGCAGGTATTAGCAAACCACTTGGCATTTATGAATGAATATAATTGATCTCGCTGAGGCTTGAAGACAACATGTCAGTAGACTTTTTATAGGCAAGAGCAATGGGCATTGAGTGAGATTAGATGCTAGTGAGGGACTGAGGGGGGAGACAACAGCCAATAAATGTATGGTTGTACGTGTAAAGATGCGTGCCAGGTCATGCAGTTGGTGGGGATGGCTTTTGAGAGGTCATGAGAACAGTGGGAGTAAGGATTACATGCCTACGCATCCACGAAGTTCTTCACGTTGTCCAACCACCTCACGTATTCCTATATGGCAAGCAATAAGGTCCTGCAAAAAATGGACAGACGAACGACCACTAACCTTCTGCTCTTTATATTCTGAATATTCAGGAACGAACATGGCAAGGCTCTCGTCGATACCCCGCTCCTGTACCCACTTCTCAATCTCCTCCTGCACAGAAACGTCGAGAGTATCAAACTGAGGGCCGATGTACAAGCCCCGGCGTTTCCAGTCAGCCTCGGCAGTAAGCTCGGTGCCGAGCTGTGCATCAGGATAGTAAGACATGTTGTCAATGATGAACGCGCCCTCCTGACACATAGTGTCAATGTTGATAGACCCCTTGCCATTACTCTATACCAAAATGTAAGTACAAGGGCAAGAATGTTTCACGTGGAGCCATACCTTTGTGATGGAGAATGAAGTACGGACAGGGTACGAGTGGAGAGGCTGGTCCTCACCACCTTCGCCTTCCTGCTCGTATTCCGGCTCTTCCTCAGCGCTTTGAATGTCAGCAATGGAGAACATCATACGGATACTAAAAACATATCAGTACATGTTGAGCGGTAAAACAATTTCACCCACGTCTCATTGCCAAATTTCCGGATGAGAGTGACCTCATCGTTGCCGGCGACGTCCTGGATCTACGGGCAAGGTCTGAGGAACAAGCCCACTATTTGCAATGCATAGTACATACCTCCCAAACACCCTGCTCTTTGAATGTCTTCAAGAACTCAGGCTCTTCTGGCGCGTCAGCGACAGCCTCTTTCTCATACTTCAGTTCTTCAGCAAGTTTTTGCGAGAGGACGACGTCAGCTATCGGCACAAAACAAGTATTAGTACTGATTCATTGATAGCATGACCAAGCTCACTCGAACCCTCCGAAAAACGACACGCAGATGCCGAGAAAGCTCTTGCAACAGTCATAGCAGCCCGTGGAGCAAGCTGCACGGTCGCAAAGCGCAGGGGGCCGGAGCGAACCGCAGAACGAGCAACAGCCCGTGATGAGGATGCAGTAACCTGACGAAGGGCACGGAGAGCAGACATGTTGCGCGGGAAAGGCAAAGTAGAGAAGACAGTGAAGTGGAACTGTGGAAGCTTGGACGGACACGACCAGGTTTTGAAGTCACTCAAAATTTAAGCGATTGTTTGGCAACGCCTTTTGAAATAAACAAACGCCCGGACACAACCGATAACCTTACATAAGTTGTTCATTTGTTGGAGGAAGACGCGACCTGTGCTTTTCTTTGTCTGATAGGCCTTTCCGCTTCTCATATATTTGGTGCTCGCTTTATCATTCTGGGGTTATATCACGCAGCCTATTTGTACAGATGAGTCGGACGAGCAGAGGAAAATGAATCCGTGTATCGACTTGTCTATTGCGGCGCTCACGAACGCATAAATTTGGTGAATGAAACATTGCCGCAGCAAGCAAGGTAATTGCGAACTCCCTTCCCCTGCCCATGATATCCAAACATCGCTCATGAAAATCAAGTTTAATTAAAGGTAACCACAGATGACTATGCCATGTTGCTTCAACGTTCAACATGATATCCTACAATAATAAATACCACCAAATCATATCGTATATAAGTAAAAGCAGGAAGGCGGAGGAGCATAGGATGACAGACCGAGCATAGACGTACAGCGAATAGAAACCGTAATTCCAGGAAAGAAAAAGAACAATAGGAAATCCAAGGACGTTCAAAATAACTGTGGGGTTAACCAAATCATCGACGTCAAGGGGTTCGAGAATGACAGAATACTTTGCCTCCGGCGGCTTTTTGACCATAAACAGGATCGCGTCACACAATCTACATCCTCTCCACGTGCTATCATCCTTACCGAGACCTTGTTGGTGGTCAAAGAGCGTCGGAGTTTCTGAAAGTTTTCAGAAGTACGTAGGAGGCAAAACAAAATCACATCGAACTTGCATTTGAAACTGAATAACGAGAAAGCAGAGATGGCAAAAAAGAGACAATAGCAGCAATGCGAAAGCAGGGAACTGTGTGCAGCAAGAAAAGACCCAGTGATATTCATGCATCACCGTTCTCAGCTGGGCTGCCATGTCCAGGTTCTGAAGCCTGGTCGCTCCCTCCCGTCGTTCCGCTGGAATTTGAAGACTCTTGCACCACAGCAGCAACCTTAGTCTTCTTCGCTTTCGGCTGCCCATCTTTTCCTACTCTCGATCTTTTCTTCGATTTTGCCTTGGGAGCAGGCGGCGGAATTTCTTCAACTTCTGGATCATGTTCTACAGGCGGACCAGATGTCCTTTGAAGCTCAGCCTGAGCTGGATCCATGGTGGGCGGCATCACGCCAGGAGGGCCGTAAAACGGCGGTCCATAGTATCCAGGAGGAGGCATATAGTAAGGCATTGGAGGAGGTGGTGCGCCAGAATTCGGAGATCCTTCCAAGGGCGCTTGACCGTCAGCAGGTGGTACGAAACCAGGAGGGGGAGGGTAGAAATATGGGGGCGGATAATAACCCCCCTCTGGTGGTGGTGGCGGTGGTGGAAAGGTTGGCATTGACGAGGGTGCAGGAATTGAGGTTGTAGAACCTTGTGCTGCACCGTTCGGTGGGTGCCAAGCTGCGTCTCCATTTGCTTCAGGTGGAGCGGACGAGAAAGCTGTCAATCCTGCTGATGAGCAAAACAGATGGA
This sequence comes from Suillus occidentalis, assembly GCA_016628085.1. NCBI lineage: Eukaryota > Fungi > Basidiomycota > Agaricomycetes > Boletales > Suillaceae > Suillus > Suillus occidentalis. Next base: position 167,894 of record JABBWB010000062.1, read on the forward strand.
GATTAATAGTTCTATGACGCACTCTCGAAAGTGGCATTATGAGTAGGTGAAGTTGCAGTATCGCTGCCACCAGACTTATTTTTGCGCTTGTAGGGTCCCCGTTTAATTCCTTTCTGTCGCTCCTTCCGTACACCATCAACGCACGTTTCTGGGATACCATATTTGACACATCGTTCACATGGGCGATGTTCGTCGCAACGCTTGCAGGCATTCGCGCAGTTTGTACACTGACATAATGTATTAATTAATTTTAAAAGTGGGCGTAAAAAATACATCAACGTACCGCCATCTTGACCTGCTTACGCTTAACGCGTTGGAAGTTAGTTTGGGGAGGGGGTGCGTAAGGCGGAAATCCTATTCGCCTCTAACTTAAGAGAGAACAGAGAACAGCGCCACGAAACTAGACCTACCAGGAGGAGGATAAGGGTACATCATCCCTGGAGGCGGGTAATGATAGATGTACGGGGGTGCTGGGTGTGGTCCGCCATTCGGTTCAGGATGGCTCGGATCATAGTAGACCGGGAAAGGTGGCGAGTAGGCACCGTATGCTTGGTAGGGTGGCATGTGATGTTCCTGTGTCACCGCACCAGCATTCTTGGCTTGATCGCTTGCCATTGAGGACAAGAATGTTGTCCAGCGCTCCTCACAGAAATTTGTTCTCTATGCGAGAGCGGATAATCACGGACCTGCAGAACGGGAGCCATATTGAGCTGTTTGATCGAGCCGGTATTTTGTGAAGCAGATAGATAATAGGCTCCAGTAGAAGGAGACAGATGGAAGGAAGGAAAGGGAAGAAAGTGGTTGCTCACTCCGCTCGAAATTGCTTGGTTTTCCGATCGTCGCCGCTCAGAACTTGTCTGCTACGCTCCAGGTGCTTTAAATTATTTGATCTGACGATATCGGTTTGATGCCAAAATTGATATCTGAGAGGTCTTGACGAGTATGACGAGGAAAAGGGTAGTTTTTGAGTATAAATGATGGAGTGAAGGTGCAACTGGGAGAAATTGCAACGTGGGACTTGAATAAACCTCGAAAACGTGACTTTAAGTGATGCCGCGCGCCTTTTCCCTCATCGTCCAAACCTCATTATGTCGAGCTCTATGATGAGCAGACCTTCGTATGAAAAGAGCGATAACTGCGATTTCGTGGGCCATAATTATCAATCAAAGTTGAGTTTGACAGCGCATGCATTCGATTCTGTCTCTTTCTCCGACCCAAACATCCTGGACTCCGCTCAAACACAATACAACCTCCCACACTGCTTGCAGCATCGCCATACGAGTTGGTGATCTAAACCTCTTTATAATTTCTGGTTATAGCCCTTTTTGTTGCAAGGTTGACTATACAAGTCTTTCTAGGTCTTTCTCATGTTGATTGCCCTTGTCGACCAGTCATTGTTAATCAGCGCTCAATTATTAAGTGTATGTCATCCCAAAAGGAGTTGCGCCAAAGTTGTGCTCTCAAAATATTCTTGTGTTTCTTCTCTGTCTTTTGGCTCCCCCTTTTCGAAGTTCCACTCCTACTGGTAAGTGTTATTGCTCGACTTTCCATTCCAATAATGTCGCCACAGTTGTTCAATGGCAGCAAGTACGTTGCCTGCACAGAACAGAAAAGGCGGGTAATAATTTATTGTCCCGACCTACTTCGGCGAATCAAGAATTGTCCTCTTTGGTGCCCCGCGTCTTCATGCTCCCACCGCTTATTCAAACCTTGTCTTGCGCCGCACGATAACAGTAACGCGTGCATTGATTTCCTACGCATGATGTTCTGTCGGCCTTCATCCCGCTTTCGTTGTGATCTTCCACGTGCTTAAGTTGGCTCAGAATATGTTTATCTTCCACACAAAGGGAAGCTTGGTATCCAATGTTCTCGATTCGGGATTACTACCCAACCCTGTACGTGCGATAGTTTGCAATCAGACGATCTCATTTTGCAAGACTTGTGAATGCATTTACTTATCACGATTCTAAGTTCGGCATTAGGACTTCTATCAAAGATTTTATATGAACTCAGTTTCCCTATTCTAGGGACTACAATATAGGCTGCAGGACGACATTTCCATTTTCGCGAGCATAGCTCAGGTCTAGTCACTATCCAATGGTCTTCAATATTCTCGGCATCTTCGACGACTGAGTGCAACCTCACAGGGTAATTTTTTGTTGCAACGGTGACATAGCCTCAGAGAACTGTTAGTCAAATTGATGGACGCCCACAGTCACTCAGAATACTCATAGGTACTCTTGAATGTAGCAGGCGCAGCTGCTTCACTCGAAATAGGGAACTGATACAGTCTCCGCCGATATCCACGCACTCTGTTTCAAAGAGGCGCTGGGTTTATATGGGGATGCTGGCTTTCCCTGTTCTCGGCATATCTGCATTTTCAATTTCATACATAGTCACAAGCAGTCAGGTGCGTTGTTCCTCGCACTAGTTGATCTAGGCATCTGACCTGGCTAGCCGTTATATTTGATCGAGCGTGTCATGATCGTTGGGTCTTTGCGCCTTCACTCCCCGAGTGATGTGACATTTAGTACATCTCGTCTTTACTGGTACCTATGTAGATGTATTCGACATTGCATAGATCTCGCCCCGGGCTTCGACTCAGCGGACTTCTGTACCGCCCTGTGGCATGATGTATAATTTGAACATCAGTTGTTCTTCGAGGATTGATTCGTGAACGTTGCGCACGCCTCATTGACCATATCTAATCGTCAACTCTGCTTCTTCTGTTCCTCTATGGACGCATAAGCTAGTAGATAGCAAAAAAAATCAGGCACTCGCAGAACAACAGTCCATTAAGTAGTTGCGTGATTTGGCCCTTTCGAATCTACATCCTACTTCGTAACATCAATCCGGTACTAGTAATGACAGCGGAACCCACATGATTATGTTCCAGCCTTTCCTGTGCTACACGCCACCGCCAGTTGAATCACGTATTTGCTCTTGGAAAATGATTGTTATCATAGTAGTTGCTGTGTCCGAGTTAGCCATACGCTTAGCATAATATCCTCGAATACTAAGAATGAGGCGTGGTCCCAGCACGAATATCTGCGCGCGCAAGATTTGGATAATGCCCTTGTAAATCTCCGATCCCAAAGAATATGAGCCCTATCAAAATGATGAATGGCTAGATGCAGATGACTCGGTCATAGATCGGCGTACCGACAGACTTGGTGAGAGATAGCCGAAGTGCAAGCAAAAAATAATAGCACAACTAGGACGTATAGAAGATCAGCGTCAAAGATAATCACGTTCGTATTAGGGACTTACACTGCAAAGTAAAACACGTGAGATTTTATCAACACTGTGATGCTGTCCTCGCTCGTCCATCCTGTTGATGGTTGTTGCAGTTCCCGGAAGTGTATGATCACAATCCGCACTGCTAGACACAAGGCGAGGACTTCCCATACAGCTGTGAGTACCCAAAAGACGGCCATCGGTAGTAGGAAGTTTCCTTCGAAGGTAAAAAAGCATTGATGAATGCCGGAGAGGATAGCTTCCTCTGACATTCGTCCCGTGAGTCTGATACGCTCAAGTCATTCAGCAGATTGAAGCTTACCGACTGAAACATGATTATTGATCACTACGACAAGAACTCCACAGGCGACAACGACAGCCAGCAAGGTCACAGAAAGCAAAATGAGAATCTTTCTCGATCGCTGATACATGGCGTATATCCGAGCAATCGTGATAACTATGACATGTCAGTCAAATCCAGTATCATTGGTGTACTGCGACTGAGTGGCTCACCACCCATCATGCAAAACGCGACGGAAGGCATCCACAATTGTATAAGATACATGATATTGCCTGAGACACAGTGATTGATGAGCCTCGTATATGTGAGTTCTTCAAATAAACTCACAGCTGTTTCATTTGCTATATAAGATCGACAAACTCGTCAGAAACCTCACTCACGCCTCGGAAATGGTGCAATTAGCTGGACAAAAATGGCAGGCAATGGTACAGAACACTCACAGAGTCTGTCAGCGAGACTCCCGGGAAACTTACTGTGTGCCGCCAGTCAGAAGTAAATGATGTGTATGCGGGGGGACTTACGCAGCATGCTGAGGCTAATCAAGTGAGATGGTTTATTGGTACAACGTTAACTTGAAAACATACGCAGAAGTTACAATTCCAACATAGCGCACCTGTATATATTTAAAGTTGAGTGAAACTTGTCAATTGCACCGATGATATAGACCGCTCACGCTGATGTACAGAACAGTCATGAAGGTCCAGCGTTGTCTCTGTCCCGAATCTGATGTGTCATCCTTCCTATTGTACCTTTGATATTGGACTTCGCTCACCCAGACCAGGTCCAGCTGCAAAACAACGCAGTGAGAGTCTGCTCTGGTAACGGTTTGAACCCTCCTACCTCTTGTCCGAATGTCAGTGCTGGATAATACCATACGGACATCAATTATCCCCTCCGTAAGTACCAAATGTCTTGCTCACCCCAATCGTATGCCAACACAGTAGAGGATACCACTGTGAAACCACGGTCAGACATAGATCGAGGCAGATGAACATCTGCTCTCCACAGACCCAAGAAATAGCTGTAATGATGATACCAATCGATCATCGGCCACCAACTGGGATTATTTGAGACCAGAGTCATACTATTGGATTGATCGGTATCAGTGAGTGGGTGAATTGGTTGGACGCAAATATGACGAACGACACCATTCGTGCTAGATATAACCGCTATCATAGTTTCACTGAAACAATCTAAAGCAACCCCTTGCCTCTTGTTAAGTTCTCGTATTACCCACTGCTGCGCGACCCTGCATCAGTAATTGTGTAGACTATACGTCACAAGCAAGCATGTGGAGGAGTAAGGTTTGTCACTAATTGTTTCAAACAACAAAAGCAATGCGAACGCACTCACTGTATTGTACAGATTGAAACCCGCAGCGTTGCATCAATTTGCACAGCCAGGTGATGCGCCTTGCAGCTTCGAAGCTTGATTGATTGTAAAAATCCAGATGGGGTTGCATGCTTATATTTGATGCCGTCATAAAAGCGAACAGCATATCCAATGGTCCGACTCGCTGCATTTAGTATGCTACCACAATCTTGGGGTGTCTTATGAGTACGCACAAAGATACCTACCTTTGACCTTAATGTTTCTGTGTCCATGTACTCTGGAATAGACTCAGCGGCATCCTAGGTAAACAGCAACCGGCGGCCATGCACGTATTCAGGAAGAGAGTATTCCAGCATGTGTCGGCACTGATGCATTGATGCCCCACCAGCTGCGGCACATGTCTCCAGAGGTTCCCCCCATACTGCAATGAGTGACATGTACAAGTGTCAAGTATCAAGTACTTGTTTACTACTGCGTTTTAACCTTTGCCGAGTCTGCAGTAAGCGCTGAGTTTGAATGCAGTCGTTATAAGGCGGTCTTCAAACCAATTCTTTTCTTCAACCAGCTCCAAGGCCACGAATGCTCATCACATACAGGTTGCTTCATGCATCCACATTTCTGAGCGGGCTAAGGTCTGAGTATTCCAATCCCCCTTGATCGGCTCTAGCGGAGTCTGGCTGTAATCAGCTGCGTGACGTACCAGAAAAGCAGCTTCATTTTTACATCCCCAAGATTCTGTCACGGCAGAGGAGGGCGAGAATGAAAGCTTTGAAAGCGTTGCGGGGATCGGGCAAACTTGTGTTCATCGTGTTGCAGTCCTATCGCGCGTGCGCCTGTCAATGGCGCTCAGGGACGTAGAGAATCTGACCGTGATTTTCGAAGTCCCCGGGCTTTTTGCCATGGTACATTCTTCCCATCTAAATCGCTAGATGGTCTTCTTTTGTCACCCTTGGGATCCACTCCTAAGTCCTGGTGCACATTCAGACTGCAGTCGGGTATCCTTCCACGGTGCCTACTCTTCCGAGCGTTCCCGCTCGCTGCCAGCGCTTCCGCTGACCTTCATGAATAACCGCTTACGGCTGGAGAATTCCCAATGCTAACTAGATGATAGCTCTCCTTGCGTATGAGGGATATACACGATGGCACTTGTTTTTCCTTGAGTTCACTTCGTGGCTCGCGTATCCTTTGTGGATCGCGAAACTCGATTCAGACTACTCTTGGGCTGGTTCTTACCAATTTTTTGTTTCTTGAACTCCTTTGTGGAGTGTTGTCGATTCATTTCGAGGTGCACGCTTGCTTCTGAACTGGGCGAAAGGATGGGAATGATGTATAGTATGCAATGTTCGTTCTCCTGCTTATGTGGCAATTACTCTTGTACTTGTAGCCGCACGTCAATCATATTTGAAACTTTTTGCTACTTCCAGCAAGCTTCTTGTTATTTTATCTCATCAAGAATTACGCTGAATCATTCAGTGGAATCAGGCGGATGCCAGTTAGATTCAATGCCTTGAAGGTATGGAGGGCGCTCCGCTCATTTGCTTACTCCTCGACCCTCTAGCAAACAAGTGCACCTGCCATCGCATACCTGTGCAAGCAATCAACGTTTTAACCCCTGGCTCGATGGAACTCTCATCAAGATTTCTCTAGCCTGGCAAGGTCAGGAGGGTGCCATTCCGCAACTGTATATTCGTGCCAGTGAGTCGCCATATTGATCGCTAGCGCGACGATGAGTCCTGATGTCCCATTTCAATTTCACGCAGCCATCTCCACCGTTCGATATTCTGCCGACGAGATCATGCATGTGGCGCACTGTGAATTGACGGACATTAGGGAAATGCTCGTGGTGTTCAATGGGCGGCATTTCCACGCGGGGACTGGCACCACTCTGAAAAGAAAGTCAAATCGAGCTCCGGGTCCTTCACAAGACAGTCGAGTTTGCCCATTCACAAAACCAAAAGGTTGACTATGCCGGTTGGAAAGCATCCACTATTTTGTCGTGGTTGTATGTCGTCAGTCTTGCAGCAACCGAGAGCACAAGCGGATGGCCAGACATTACATGGGGGCCTTCCTTTCGATTGCGCCTGCTCGGTGCTTAAGAATTTATCGAAGGCGCAGATCAAAGCGGTTGTTGTCGTATTTGTTGAAGCTGCGAAGAAAGCTTGAAAGCTAACAGTAACGTCATTGAAAATCACGGTTATCTTTTGTTCTCTTCCTCGAGTCCTATCGCTGAGCAAGACCCGCACAGGCAGAAGCTTTGAAAACTGCATTCGTTTGACTCTCGGGGTCGTGGATGTTATCCATGATGTCGTCCCTGAAGATCTACATGCCACCCTTCCTGAGGTATTTTCAAGTACATAAGATGCTCTTGCTTAATCTAATTGATGCCTCGCAGAGTTCCTGCGACTGACTGGCTCGAAGAAGCGTTCGCATATGAACTATCGTGGTGTGGCAAATATACCGCCGAGTTGTCATTACTGGTATTCTTGCCCAGCGTGGCGTTGACTTCCTTGATGTCTCCAGCGGTAGTGGCCACCCAAAAGCCATCATGAAAGGCGGTCCAGTATACCAAATGCCGTTCGCACAAGCAGTCGAACAAGCTGTTGGGGACAAGCTTGCCATTGGGTCTGTCTGGTCATTCACCGATGGGAAGATCTTCCAAGAAGTGCTTGACAAAGTTCAAGCTACCGTCATCCTAAGATAATTCCAAAGAACCCGACGTGAGTGTCACGAGATGCAAGTTAATTCCTGATCGATGATCTTCCACATCATTGGCGGATTTGATATCGCTATCAAGCTAGCAAACAGATCGGGTTAGGCTATGGATGCTGTGCCACGGTAGCGTTCAGAAGAAGATTGACTAGTAAAAATAAGCATCGCATCTGTATACTTTAGACACAAGTACTCCCATCACTGACACGTTGTTTTCTGCTTAGTAATCGAGGATAATATTCCCACACGGTCCCACGCCAGCGCAGCACCAGCACAACTGGCAAGCCACTCCCGCCGCAGCAAAGTTCATTTCCACATGCCAAGCTGCCCCAAAGCTGCCCAGTGCACCACTGAAGTACTGCTGTGGTGCTTATGCTTCTAACAGAGTCCCTAGTGATGTACAAATACGGGTTTTCGGGCTATTCGAGTTGTCAACTTGTGGCAATCAATAATTATAAATCACACAGCTGGCCGCCACGGGAACACGTCTATCACTGATGCGTGCGTGCTCGGAACGCTGAGATCATTCGAGATAATTTGAGCATATTTCTCGCCATTTGTGCGACCTTCCACGACCTTCTACAAATCGCTGACGCGGCGGTCCAAGTGGATGAGTCACCATTGCCGATTCACGCCATTGTCAACAACCTTGACACAATAACCCACTGCCGAGTGGTCCATCCATACGCAGGTCCGCAGGATGCTCCTGTGTCTGCATATATATAAGACCTTGTCTTAGCCAGGACATGATCAACTCATCTCCCGTGGCCTCATCTACAAAGTCCTTTCTAGTAATCCTCCCTCGCCATCATATCAGTGATGTCTTCTTCCGGACTTTACATTCCCATACACCGACGAGTACCTTCAGCGAGTTCAGCGAGCTCATCAGGGGCATCGTCACCAGCGAGTTCATTGTCCCTCTTGCCTCATGATAGTCGTGAGTATACGGTCCCCACCTTGACTTGCAAGTACTTACTGTTTACCATGACACGCAGTGCATATCTACACGCCTTCAGACTTGCTACTACTGGCGTCATCACCTCTGTCAAAGTTGTCGCCTGGAGAATTGAGCGCCTTGCGAGCTGCAGCACCAGAAATTGTGCAGAGCCGCAGGCAACGCAGATCACACGAATGGCACATGAACCATAACTCATCCTGGCCCGGGAAGCCTCACAGACGCTCTCAATTCCCTTCGAGCTCACATTCAAACACTTCGGAATCAGAGGGAGAGGGACAGGGATTCTTGAGGTAACTCGTTGTAGCAAGACATATACCCGTCCGAGTCGATCAGCTTCATCACTCGTGATCAACCAATTGAAGGATACCCAGACAATCACGTACATCCCTGATCAGTTTTTATGTTACAGAACTAGATTCCCTTCTTCGCTATCAGCACACATGTACAACAATTGTCTATTGTCTTCACTTGCCACTTGGACAAGTACCATATACTATGTTACCCCATGCTAACTACACAAGTAGTGTCTAATCAGAAGAGATCGTAGTAGGCCTGGGTGTACACGTGTAATACAAGGTCTCAGCATAATCTTACAAGTACGAATCTCATCATGAGTACTGCCAACAAATGTATCTGTGCACGGACTATCAATTTCTGGACAACGATAATTTGAGACACCTTTCGCTTTTTCATAATTTCACCATACAGGCCCAGGCTTAATTCAGGCTGTCTTAACTTGTAATTCATTAGGATATCGTGATATAGCATGGATCGACAAAACTAGGGAGCTGTATATAATGTGAAAATATTCCCATCCTTGTTGAATTCGACACGGACGACCATCCTTAACCTTTTACCCAGACACTGTTCGCAAGCGACGCTCCCCTTTCAACCCTCGATCTTTAGTGAAAAATTTTACCGCACGGTAATACCCCTCCTTGAACGTCTCGTCAACACTGTAGATCGGGTTTGAAACCAAGGCACCATAATCGTCTTCTTCGTCTCCGTTATCCCCCTCTCCATCTTCGCCAGCAAAGTGGAAAATCGGTGTGGGAGCTTTCGGGGTGAACGGTTCCAGCAGTTTTTTTGGTGGTGAAAGGTCTTCGTCTGAGAAACTTGAGGGAGTCGGCGACGGCGAAAGCGGCGCTACCTTCCGGAGGGCTTGGTCGCGCTGCACAAGACCAATGAGCAGCTCCCAGCGAGCGTACCAGTTCAGCTCCCAGGCGCGAATAGCCTCCCATGCACACGGCGGAGATCTTTTTGGAGTTTCAGGCGGCAGACATTCTTGATGAGACCCATCATCAAGCGTTTGTTTCTCGAGAAATGGTTCATCGTCAGCAACAAGAGTCACATCCTCATCACCGCATGTCGTTGAACCAGTCGACGACTGCAAGCTTCCCGAGGACACAGAACCTTGCATCTGGTCGGAAATATGGACTGCCCTTTGATGCATGTCGAACACGTAGAGCGTCTTGTGAATGGTCCACAGCGGAAACCTGAAGAAGCACCGGTCGACATTGGCAGAGTATGGATCACGAAGCGCAGAGATATCGCCCACACGAGGGTAGATCGGCGCGTTCAAGTCCTGGGCAATTTCTCTCGATGCATACCCCTCAAAGTCACGCTCCAAGCCAGATAGAGGCACACGGATTTGCGATGGCAGCCCAGAGACTTCCTGACTATCCTTGAGCGTAATGCTAGCAAGCATGCTTCCAGGGTCATGTGCGCATATATCGTGGTCTATTCGGCGATTTACTTCTTTGGCCTGCCATTCCAACCATTCGTCATGGCGTGCTGTCCAGAAAGACTTTTGATTGCAACAAAGCACTCCGTGAAAATCCGCGGTGAGGGTAGTTCAGACGCTGTGTGTGGATACGTGACACAGGGGTTGTGGGTTTGCACCTTGTGTGGGAGCGTAGCATGGCGAACAGGTTCTGGTGCAAAAGGCTCCATGGTGACTGTCTGAAGTGAAGGTGGAAGTGGGACGCGTGAGGGGTCGTCTTCGAAGTCTGTCTGAGAATTGGTGCTGTGGTCATTAATGTGGAGGATTGGTAGACCGATGAGAGATTCGTCATAGTCGTCCTCCTCCTCCGTGATGACTTGGCGAGTGCTCGGCCGCTACGGAAGAGGTCGCGAGCCCACTTGACTCTTGAAATCGGTGGTCTGTGTCTGCATCTGATTCAGAGTAACCCAGAGCGCCGCCTTCTTCATGAAAAAAATCAAGTCTACTAGGAGAGCGTGGTGGAGTGATCACAGTGTCTGGCTCTTCCGAAGACAGAGAGATATCGTGTATGGTTCGTGTCTCGTGTCCGGGCATCGTGCGCGCCAGTGGAATGAGGCATTACTGGCAAATTAGATATATAATAGCAATAGGACTTGCAAGGATGGCGGAGAATAGCAAATTGTGACGATAACCTTCTGTTGCGCGATGTTAGCAAGTTAGGCTGACGAAGGAAGGGACGATTGTCATTAATATTTACGGCGGTATTGTCACTTTGCAATAGACACAAACAGTTTAGATTCAGAGACGCGATGGAATCACGTGAATTGATGTCAAAGATGACATAGTCACATGACCGACGCGTTCTGGAGTCAACGTTTCAAACTTTCAACTGTCAGGCTGCTGAGTGCTCACTGCTCTCACTGCTCAGTGCTACTCATATTGATCTTGCTTCAAATAATTGCAAACCTAACTTTTCTGTCGACCTGCGAATCAAACACCTGCGAAACATGCCTGCGGTGTCATATTGATGCAATAGAAAGAGACAGGCTCCTCATCCGGTTTACACACATTGGCGGCAGCGACGTCGACCGCGAGTTTAGCTTTGTGCTCGATGTCACATCTAGATCAAGGTATACAGGTTAAGAACTCCATAGATGGCATTAGCATTTTCCACATCCATTACTGTCAAGATCACCAGGATGTTTGCGTCGGTCCTACAGCCACTGCTCTCAGAAAGAAATTGTCAATTGATATTGACCTCGTCAACCAGTCTCG